>JAQMCX010000025.1:34764-52990 GCA_029814765.1 Acanthurus leucopareius
TCACCCTGCTGCTGTCAGGCAAAAGATACAGAAGTATCCGCTGCCGTACCACCAGACTACAGAGCAGCTTCTTCCCTTAGGCTGTGAGACTGCTTAACGCACCATCTGCACTCCTCCATGTTTAACAATTTTTATCTTTTTTTATACAATCAATCAATCAATCAATCAAGAGGGAACCACATTTTAATGTCATTATACAACTTGTTGTATAATGACAAAAAAACTTCCTTGTATCCTTGAGGGATTTTTCCTTATTGCGTTGAAGCTGATTTGCAAGAAATTTGCCTGATTTTTTATTGGGTTCAAAATTGTTATATCTCAGTTGCTGTAGTAAAAACTCTGTTTTCTTTGTTAAGATATTGTCTCGTTGTAGTTTTGCATTTTGTAGTTGGGTCCATAAGTGGTTGCTTTGATTTTGTGCATATTCTTCTGTTAGTTGTTTAATATTTCTTCGATGTCTTTTTCTGCCTGTTGTTCCTGTTTCTTCTTGTAGGATAAGTGAGATATAATTTTGCCTCTGATTACAGCCTTCCCAGCTTCCCAAAGTAAAGATAGAGGTAAGTTTGGAGTGTCATTTATTTCTAAAAAGTTTGCCTACTCCCTCCTCTCTGTCTTGTCAAATTCTGGATCTTTAAGTAAAGATGTGTTGAAGAGCCAGGTTGGGGGCGATTTGAGGTTGGATTCAGTTTGTAGGCAGAGGGAAACTGGTGCATGGCCATCGATAATAATTGGGTGAATTGTGGTGGTGATTTTTTTGTGCAATAGAATTGTTTGATAGAAAAAAGTAGATTCTTGAATATGACTGATGTACCAGGGAGAACAAAGTATATTCCCTCTTCGATGGATTTTTGAGTCTCCAGCCATCACCAAGTCCAAAATCCTCCATGTATTCATTTATTACTTTGGCTGATTGTGATTGTTTTATATGTACTGAGTAACTGGACCTGTCAACTGATGGATTTAGGACTGTGTTGAAGTCACCTCCGATGATAACTATTGAATTAGCTTGTAAGTCAGATATTCGTTAAAAGACTGTGTGGAAGAAGGTTAAATCATCCTTATTGGGGGCGTACAAATTCTCAATTGTATATAATTGTATATAATTTAATATAATTTGTTGCCTGGATAATGATGTATCTGCCTTCTGGATCTGTTATTGTCTTGTTTATAATGAAGAGTAACCTTTTGTGGACAAGAATGGAGACTTGTCGTCTGTTGTAACAAGATGAAATTATCTGATTAAAATTTGAATTTGTGAGACAATTTTCTTCTGATTTTAATAAGTGGGTTTCTTGTAAGAGGAAATATCTGCTTTTAATTTTGTGACATAGTCCAGGATGCTATTTTTTTTTGCCTGTGAGCGAATGCCATGTACGTTTCAGGATACCAGCATTAACTACAACATAAAAAGAGATGGAGTTATGTCTTTATGTGTAAAGATGTGGATGTGAACGATATGCGTGTGATTTTATGTGAGCCGTCTGTTGTTATGTGGGTGTGGAGTGTGGCCAACACTTAGTTGAGGATATCGTGGGGCGGAATTTTGAGATGCTGTGTGGTAAATGTATGGCTATTGGTGATGGATGAGTACAGCAAAAACACAAGAGATCTCTTATAAATATACGGCGAAGCCTTGGAGAATAACAACAAAGTCATGGATAAAGGCAGCACAGTATACAAAGATACAACAAACAAAGGCTACATGGGCACATGCATACATGCAAAGCTACATAGGGTAAGTGTGTGTGGGTAGGGAGAGGTGAGTGAGTTGTATGGAGATGGGAGGATATGGAGAGACAGAGAGATGGGTGAAGAAAAAAAGGAATAGAGGGGGAGAGTCCTAAAAATTTATAATTGTGAATGGTTGATCATTTACACCTAGTGTGGGACTTTTTTTTCAGCTAGATGAAGATATGTATATCTAATCATCCAAATTTAACCCATGCTTTCTATTTTTACCATACTTATCCATTTAGAAGATCCATGGGGTGATGTTGGTGTCCTGGAGCAGTTGACCATCAGTTTATTATTTATTTACAGTTTATCCACAACGAGAGAAGTCTTTTATACCTTTTGCCTGTGGTTCTTCAGGATCGGGTATAATACTTTAAGCCTCTCGTTTATTTTCTAGGGAAACTCGTCATTGTTCTTCTCATATACCTGTCAGTGCAAATGTCATTCAAACTTTAACCAGCTCACACATGTTATTCCTTTGACTTAAAAGAAAAGCCTACAACACTTTCAAAATAAGAGCCCTAATTTTTAATAACTGACCCTAAAAACCCTCAAAATGGATTTTTTTGTCTACATATTAATCTACTGGATGCTGTGATGTGGCCTACTCAATGGTCCAGAGTGTGAGGGCCAGACAAATGCTGCTTGCAGCTTTAATAATTTTTGTTGTTGTTATTATACTGTTACTTTTACTAGTAACATTTCTATCACTATATGTTTTTGTCATTTCACTGTTTCTGTGCATTTTTATCTCCTCCACCCCATCTTGCTCTTCTTTGTTATCTCGTCCTCTATTTTTCTCTTTCTCTTTCTCTGTCTCTCTTTCTCCCCTCCTCTCTCACTCCTTCTCTCTGTCTTTCTCTTTTTACTCCCCCTCTCTTTCTTTCTCTCCCCCTCTCTCTCTTGCTCTCTCTCACCCTCTTAACCCAACTGGTCCCTTGAGATGGCTGCCCACTTCTGAGTCTGAATTTGCTCTGAGGTTTCTGCCTATTAAAAGGAAGTTTCAATGTAACAAAATGCTTGCTCATGTGGGAATTGCTTTCATTTGTTGGGTCTTAAATTTTATTATAGATTGTGGTCTAAACCCACTCTATATGTAAATTGTCTTGAGACAACTTACGTTGTAATTTGCCACTATAGAAACAAAAATGGACTTAGCTTGACTTGACTTTTCATTCATACAGGAAGTAAAATTCAGGGTGGGGAGATTTATTTACAAAAATGAACAGCAGAGTCATCGATATTCAATCAAACATGTTATATGTAACAGTGTATTTAAACTTCTAGGCAGCAGGTTGAGACTTTCTCAAGGGGATGAAATTTCCCTTTGCTGCAGTGTTTTATTGTTGTAAAAGTTGTACCTCATACATTCCATCAAGTACACCACGCTGCTGCCTGCAACTTGGAAAAAAGTCTGCCAGGATTTAAACAGGTTGTAAAATGCAGAAGAAGGAAGATAAGCACTCTAGATAAGTATTACTCACACATCAATAATGCCCACTAATGCAGAAGCAAACCAATATCTAAGTCTGACCATAGTGCAATGCACCTCATTCCAAAGTATCTGACCAAACTGAAAAGCAATAAACCTCAGAACAGTCTCAGTTACAACAGATTTCATAAACTTTTTTGTGGTGTTTATCATCCCCACAAAAACAAGTGGAGTGTATCCCAATGGCAAACCCCAATCATAGAACACTAATTAAGTAATGGTCAAAAGGAAATCTGATTTCTAAAAATAAGGACACACAGTGACTGCAAAAGCAAGACAAGAGGCTGAAAGGCAAGATCAGGGAGGCAAAGTATGTATGTAAGAGGGACCTATGGTATGTAGATAGATAGGAACTCCCTGATTGTAAAATCGGCCCCCAGACAGGAGAATAATCACAGTTATCAATCTTTCACTTAAAATATACAATGTAATAGAGAGTAAGTAATAGAGAGAGAGCTTACTACCCTTGTTACAAAAGTGCACAAAATGAGAGAAATTCAACTAAGTAATTTATGTTAAATTAAATTTCACTATTTCAAACCAAAGTATTTTCAAATGAATTCAAATGAAAACCTAACATAAGTACAGGGTCTTTAGCACATCAAGAACAACATCAAAGACAACTTCAACTCTCATGAGTGGTAGCTAATGGTGGTCATGAGCTAGTAGCTATAGCCTGACTAACCAGGACGCCTGCACAGTTCGCCACTGATTATCTTCACACCACAACTCTATTTTTCTCCTGTTGCCATTATAATTTATTCTTGGCTGCTCTTGTTCTCTCCGTTGCTTAACTGATTTAAAATTAAATGTTTGTGATCCATCTTATATGTATAAACAGCCGTTTCCAGCCTCTTCAATTTCAAGATCAGCAATACAGTCCATCCTTTATGAATGTTTAAATCTGCCTTGTTTCCCTGTGCTGACATAGTGGCTGGTAGGTCAGTTTTTTTGATGCGGAAGTGAAGTTCCTCAGAAGAATGCCTCTTAGCCCCAATGCAGTAAATATAAGCTGCCTTATGCTCTGTAAAGATACAACTCCGGGCAGGCATAGAGTAGGGCATTACTGGCACTTTTCTTCTAGTGCTACTCCATTTGCAAAGAAGAGCTCTTAAATTATTTGAAGGTATTGGCTTTACAGTAAAAAAAAACTCACTAAAGGAGGGTACTAAATTGAAAAAATGTTTAAATTTCCAAACACTTCCATATAACCCCCCATTTGTAACAATCCATTCCCTCCTCACAATTAGTTGCCATTTTTTAACCTGAAAAAAGAAAGGTATTGTTAGTAACAGTGACCTGTACACTGAAAATGCATCATCTTCTTTTGCTAAACCTAAGGATAAATTTATACCACAGTCATCCCCTTTTCCAGATATCTACAAATAAGGAACTATGTCAGAGGAAACAATTTAAAATTTAAAACTTATAATTCTCCTGATGGGTTCCAGTCCTTATTGATAACTGAACCTGACACTAAAACACGTATTTCTAAGTTAGAGAATGCATTTGCAGGTCAGACTGCTCCATCTACACAACATCTGAGAGACTCCTTGGAAAATGAAATAGGAGTAGAAATTTCAGAGGATGCTTGGGCTAAATGTCTTTATAGCATAAACTCCTGCTTAATTAACTCAATATATTAATAATTTAGTTCTGTATAAAGACATACAAAGGCTCCATTATTCATGAGTTAAGTTACATTCATTCTACCCATCTTCATCACCACTTTGTAATAAATGTTAAAAATCTGACGGAAACTTGGCCCATATGCTTGGGTTCTGTATCAGACTCCAAAGGTTCTGGTTCAGTTTTTTTTATTTTTTTTATTTTGCTGTTATTGAGATAGTAGTGGTCTTGATTTCCATCCCGACCAAGAGATGGCCATTCTAAGTTGGACATGGGGAATGATATGAGATGATATAACTGCAAGGAAAATCATTCTCAAGATTTGGAACAAAAAGATATCCCCCTGTTTTGAAACATGGCTCACAGAGTTCTCCAGTATATTTATATACAAAGAAAATTTGCTATGAGATGTCATAGCACAGAGTTTAGACAAATACAGCAACCCTCCCTTGACTACTTCACAGAACTAAGGAGGTAACCCACATGACACCTCAAAATATTTCTAACCTCATACTTCCGTATTTCTAAAAACAATGTAATTGTATGAATGGATTGACACAGAAACTTGTATAGTAGAGTATGCCAATTGTTGTTTTTTCTTTTCCTTTTTGTGGGGTGGGGTGGGGGTGGGGGGTGGGGGGGGTCTTCTTTTCTCTGAAATAGCTATAAATAATAAATTTTTAAAAAACCCTTGATGGAGATGGTTTCCCTGATGGGATTTTTTTATGATTTAGAATGATACCCTTAGTTCTTGTAAATGTGTAAATAGTTGTAACTGAATTGTTCTGAGTTTTTTAGAAATCATTTTCTATTGAACTTTTAATCATCTCTTTAGACATATGAGTGTTATTTCACCTTTCAATTCTTTGTTAAACCCTATGTTTTACAAGGACGAATAACTCAATGACTTTTACAAAGAATGGGCGTCATGAGTTTGATTTAAAAAGTAAAATAAAACATTATCAAAAAGAAAGTGAAAGAAGTTTTGCAAAAACAGCCAGGTTTGTCAGACAATGGTCAAGAGGACAAGCGTTTTAGCACCCCGGTCTATCTATGAATATGGGCCTTTCTGAAATGTCACATTTTAAAATGATTTTCATCTGTAAACTGTTACCACTCCTCCATTCATGTGTAGGTGGCATACGCACGTACGTCTGCTTTAATTTTCCAAGCTCGCTTTTGTCAGCGCGAGAAGTCCTCACCGAAGGACCGTGGTCACTGTGAAACCAACAGATCCACAGAAGCCGTACGGCTATCGACGTCTCTGTACACTGTACACTGGATGAAAGCGGCTTTGTTTTCCTCTCAGAACCCACATCTGTCCTGCATACGTATATCGACCTAGAAAAGTGCGCTTTCTCTCCAGGCCCTGCTGCTGATTTGGAAAACAAGAAGAAAAGGTCGACTCCTGAGACTGACTGAAACTATCTTTGGCTATTTTGTGCGTATATTAATGCGCCGTTTTGTGAGGGGAAATCGACGGAATGGCCACCATCCTCAAAAGCTTGCTCTGGATGCTTTTCTTGTTTCCAAATCTGAGATGTGACGGTAAGCCTCTTTCCTATTGCAAGCCTCTTGAAGAAAGACTGTAACTTTTAACAAAAAACTGTTGCTCTGTGCAACATATAGCCAAGTATACAAACAGAAAGCTAATAAACGAGCAAATCATTGCAAAACTTGCTTTGCCTTCATATACATTTGGCATTCTTGCTTACACTTGGCATTGATTTGTTTGCTTCCTGCGTTGCGACAGGCTAGTCTATTCTTTGTTGGGCGACTGGATGGAGCTTTTTCTCATGGCCTTGCAGTTAAAGTAAAATTTTAATAATATTGAATGAAATCTAGAGTCAGAAATTACGCACGCCATCTGCAACTAAAGGCTCATAATTGCTTTCCACTAAAACATGACATTCCTTAGAACTGCATGAAGTACCGTAATAGTCTGAACCAACACCTAAAAAACACCTAGAATTGCACCTAAGTTTATGAAGTGTCAAAAACTTTCAGCATGCGTCCATTAAATATGAGTTAAATTTAGTTGTAAATCACGTTACATGACACCCTGTTTGTTTCACCTTGAAAATGTAAAAACGCACATGATATTTTTAAGAGGAAAGGATGCGTGGTGGGCTCTACACCCTCAAAGTTTCTGTGATTACTTAAACTCTTTGTCCTCTTTCTTGTTGACATGTGCTCTATGCAAATCCTTGTCTTCAAAAAAGTTGCTCAAAGACTCAAAGGGCCACTGTTTCCTTGTCATGTTAATTGAATGCATAGCTCGAGGTGATCTCGCGTCTTTGTCAGTCATGCTAATTCATTTATTCTCCCAACGGGAGATGAGAGTGCTGAAGATTTCCTGTTTTCAGCTCTAGCTCTGAGAACTTACAATTTGAAAAGGAGTAAGAGGGGCACGGGAGGTGGGGCGCAAGCACCCACCCCCTTCCCAATCTTGGCTCTGAAGAGGCAGTAAATTCTGAAGAAGTAGCACGGTGACCGAAATTGCCAAAAACAAAACTAGACAGAAAATGAAAAGCCAAATAAGAATTTAGAAGTTTCATGAAATGAACTAAATAAAAATAACACAACAACGTACTTGCATTTCTTATACTGAAATTATAATGTGAGATCGAGATTTCTGTTGTAATCTACTTTTACGCTCTTTAAATTTACAAGCCCTCATCTGCATAGTAAAGCACAAATGTCATAGAACAATTAAATAAAAAGCACAGGAAAGGTAAATCCAAGTTAATGGGGAAAACAAAGGTAAATTAATTTATAGGAACTAATAAATGAATAAATGTAAAAGAGAAAAATTGCATCTTTTTTTTCTATAATCACTTTGCACTTCTCACAAGTTTTTTTTGTAACTGTAGCCTAACCATGAACTTGGAAAGGGAGGGTGGGTAATGCTTCATTCTGTTGGTTGCAACTTGCATTCTCACTGCGGGATGTGGCTTAATCCTGCACACTGGATTTTTAATTTAAAGGTTGATAAATACAGGGATTAAATCAAAGGTAGATTAGGAAGTTGAACAGAAATATAATTTATACAAAACTAAAATAATTAATGCCTACATTTTGGCAATTTCTTAAGTTGTTTTGAGTGTAGTTATTGGCACACATTTTTTTCAGTCATTTATTTATATGTTTATTATTCAATTTTTGAGAAAATATCTATAAGGTTGGACAAGCTATGTGATGCTGTTTTTCTTTTGGTTGTCTTTTTTACAATGTAAAATAAGTTCCTAGCTCATTCAGCTATTAGGGGAGAGTGTACTACTGATTTGTTTTAAAGCTCCAAAAAACTTTTTGGGACTGAGAAACTTCACAACTTCTGTCAGCATGGGGTTGAGTTTATGATCAAAGTTTCATTTTTCAATTTATTTGCTTCTTCAAATCTGCGAGAGTTTTCAACTAGTTAATAAACTCATTGGTGAGAGCACTGTTTGAAGGAAGAACCAGAAACAACTGTCTTGGCAGCAGCTGTGAATGAGGTGAAAGCTTGTTCCTAATGAGTACTCAAAGCAACATGACTCATCCTGTTGGGGTAAGAGAATGAAGGCAGAACAATTGGTGGTGAAAATGAGGCCAGAAGGCCTTCTTTTGTTGTGGAGGGAGTTTTTAAGGAGATCTCCAGTATCCCTATACAGCCTGCCAAGGGTACTTAAAAAAAACGCCAGCCAAGCCAAGAATCATTGTCAATTTAGCCAAGAAACCAAACACTGAATATTGTATAAACAAATAATACAAGAATGATGGCAAAATATATTTTACCCTGAAGGTAAAAGTGCATTTTTTAAGGTCACATTGATAGCAGTAGATCTGATACAATCTTGTGACCCAAATATATGGTGCACTGGTCTATCATGTAAGTAATACTGTCCATTTGTTCCTCAGTCAACCAAGTTTAACAGTGCTGTTTAATTCGTTCTTGTGTAATGGAGAATGCTCCCCAATAACACCGAATACAAATGGTCAATTCCCAAATGCATGTCTTTCAAAACAGTGTCAGCATTGTCCACATTAAAACTTAATTAATTAAAACTAGTTTTCTTAAAAGTACAGACTTTGTTGAGCCTTTGTAAACCTAGCATGTTATGAGTGTTAGCATTCTATGTCCCTTTGCTATCAGTTTTACTGTCTTGGTGTGTGTCAGTACACTTTTAATGGTAATGTTGTTCAAAAGTGCAGGGAACAGAGAGAGTTTTCTCCTGAAATCAGTGACCATTTATTTGCTTTTTGCAAGAAGCTGTGACGACTGTACTTTTCCTTTAATAATATAGCTTGTTTCCCAATTTAAGCTAAGCATTCCAACTCGTATTGTTTATGGGTTAAAATATTCTTGTGTCCTGAAACCATTGCCGATAGCAGACATGAAACAGTGGGTTATAACCATTAATGTGGAGTCTCATTCTCATTTAGGGTGCTGTTGTAGTCATAACCAGTTAAATTGGATGTAGTTCAATAAATATATCTACCACCGTGGGGTGAAACCTGTCTGAAGTTTTATGTATTGTTTGAACAAATGATTTAGTTTTTTAGCTACATGCTAGGCACTAATTAAACTCATAAACACAAGGAGAACTTGACTGTTTGACTGTTTAAATGTTGCATGCAACACACAGCACAAGCTTTTTGACTGCCCTTATTGCCAATGCCATCTATGTTATCCCCATTTCCCTTGGAATTACAGCACTGAACAAGCTAAAAGAGTTAACCAGAGGTCACTCCATTAATCTGGACTTAATGGAAATGTGAGGAAGGCATTTAATGGCCTGAAGTTTACCCTTCATTTTTTAAGGGAGAAATTTATAATGCGAAAATCTTGTGAGCTTATTTACCTGTGAATACAGAATTTGCTAGTAGACCAGGATGTGATACACTGCGGTATTTGTCAAAGCTTGATTGAGGAGAATGGGCATCAGCATTAGCAGTAGCAAGAACACAGTGCTTTGTCAGTCTAATTCTAAAAATTCCTTGCTAGCTGGGAATATTTAAGCCTAAACAGACCTACTAGACTCAATATGTGTATAAATATGATTACTCTTCACTCATCTTTGCAAATGTAAGAATTCTATTCGGTAATGGATCTGAAACATGAAAACTATACTTCCCTGAGTCAGCCTAGGTCACAGTTTATTCAGTAAGGTCATATGCACTGCCTACTATCAAATAGACAGTTTGTGTGTCTGTTGAATATGAGGCAAAATTCAGCCTAATACTCTACCTTAGTTTCCAAGAAAACATCCATCCAACATGTATCTGAGCAGCTACAGCCATCTCAGGCAAATAATATAAACTATTGCTCTGAAATAAATTCTTACCTATACTAAGAGTGAGACAGCTGAGTTGTCCTTTGTCATGAACAACAGAGAATATACATTCCACAAATATGGAAATGTTTGCCTTCTAAAGGATTTGACTTAAGGGGGGAATTAGTTGAGAGCTTTCTGACACAATACATTTATTGAGCCGAATGAATGAATGAATGAATAAATAAATAAATAAATAAATCCTGGTAGTTCAGCTGTCTGTTTACATTTGTGCCGGGTGTAAGATAGCAATACGGCAGCGCCACTGGCACACGGCACAACCAGTCTTTAAAGGGAAGAGCAGATTCTCCGATTGGCTCATGCATTTTCGGTCAAAGAAACATCCATCAATTGGTGAGATGATTCTATAGGACTATCCGCTGTGCACCAGTGGTACATTGGGCGGGGAAGAGCAGGATACCTCTGTTGCTCCTGGAACAAGGTGGCAAAGGTTGACCTGGAAACTCCCCCGAATAAATTAAAACCCCTGTGCCACGCAGGGTGCAAGTGTATGATAGGGCCCCAGGAGTTTCACCTCAGGGAGAGAGATTTGGGATGAGCCACGTGAGGTCTAAGACACCAAAAGCAAACATTTACAACCCAAAGTATTGTTTCCACCACAAACATTAATTGCAATCTTACAACTTTTTGATATGAACAACAGCATAAAGCAGGATGGCCGGTTGGACTTACTGCATGGATCCTGTTTGAAGTGGAGAGAGATTTTCTTGTCTAATCTGACGTTTATTGATGAAATGCAAGACACAGTTAAATCTTAAAAACAGCATTGAACAGACCCCCTTGCACCTCTGCACCAATCAGGATGGGTGGCTGGCTGAACAAATATTAGTCATGTGTTATGTGCAGGTATATTGTTCAGATTGACTGCACTGTGACAGTTTCATTTCATTGTAAATTTTATCCTGATTGTCATTTAAAGCTCTCTTCTTGTTGCCAGTTGTACACACAATCTGCATGAATCCTATTTGGCATTTAATTTTAATCAGGATGGAATTCTTAACAAAGTGAAATTTGAGATGGATTGAACAATGTACAGTCAAATCACAACAACTTCCTGTTCATGACAAATATTGCATGGCAATGATGTTTGATTAAAACTCCCAAGCTTCACTATTTAGCATCATTAAGGTCATATGACTGTTAAGACGAATTTTAAAGTGGATTAGATTAAGTAGAAGATACAGAGAGATGTACATTCTAGGACAAACATTTTATTTCCTGATGACAGTAGGTGGCAATTTCACAATAACTGTATATTACATGTACTTGAGTTTAGAGCTGGAGTCTGATCAAACATGTTGATTTTGGAACAGGCTGGACTGTATACAGTGGAGTTGCAATAATTTATTGTTGTATTGGTGAAGTGTAATTTTAAAGCTTTGTGTGGATAAACCATTTGACTCAGGCATATCTACAATATCACAGGAATTTAGCTCTTCTAGTGAATGTGTCAAGTTTTGTGAGTTTTTGAGCATCCCTGTCACCTTGAAAGCAGCTTCCTGTGTGATGGTGAATGGTGTATTGTCACATTGACATGGTTGGATGAGAACTCAAAAGAACATCATCAATGTCTTTGCTCCATGTTTACATTTGAGATGAATCCATGCAACCCATTCTTATATATGACAGTATAAGAACATGTAATTACTGTCAACAATAGATGGGGCAATGACTATGCTTGAATACAAGCGTACAAATATATGCAAATCAGCACAATTATCAAACATATTAGGTTTAGTTTAAGACAAAGTACACAGATGTTACAACAATTGAATTGTTAAAGGTGTAACATGGCAATTTGCTGTGTCCCCAAAGGAAAGTAATTCAATAAAAACTCACAATGTTCACCAAAATGCATCATCAAAGTCTGACAATTCTGTTCATGTTTTAGGTGAATCTGTTAAACCTACTAGCTGGAGCACCAATGGAGGAAGATTGGATCATGTAGTAGTTGCACACCATTTCCTGTTTAATGGTGAAACATGGAAATCTGACACTTTGCCAAAGCCAGCCTGTTCCACTTTTGCTAACTTTTCATCTTTAAGGTATTTCGTATGAGCTGCACAAGTTTCAGGTGGATTTGAATAACCCTTAGGAGGAGTTCATTTCAGATCCCATATTGTGACCCTTTTTGACAGAGTAAATAGTTCTCAGAGGTCCCTAAAACATGCCTGTGAAGTTTCTTGCTTAAAACACTACTCAGCCTTCAATCATGTGGTAAAACATGCCCATATACTCCTCTGTCTCAGCCTTCTACTGAACATGCTGTTTCTGTACCTGTAGATTTAAATGCAAATGAGCTGGGGCTGGTCACGCCTCTCTCGGGAAGTGCATGTGACGTTGGCCACATCCCTATGCTTAAGGTGAGTGCTTAGTGTAGCAGTCGGCTGTAACAGACTGATTTTGCTTTGGTATCAGAGTGTAACAGTCATCATATAGACGTGTCCCTCCCCTCCTGCTGCATACTCTGCCTATATATATGAGCGCACATGCTGTTTTATGTTAACTATTTGATTTGCATGGATAGGTTTTAAATATATTTCTTAGCCATGATGTTAACTTCACTTAGCAAATCAATGGATATTCCTGTTGTGTGTTAGCATCAAGCTGACAGGCTAAGTGCATAGCCATATGAGAATCAAAAAATGCACACTGTAATATTTTGTTGTATTTAGCATGCAGTTCTACCAATGTTAGTGTCACATCAAGGAACATGATAGTTAACTAAATGGTATGTCAGTGAGGAATTTGAGGAGCCAGTAGCTGAACTTTGGGGTGACTTTTCCCTCTGTGTCTTTCTCTTTGTAGTGTGTGCTCTACAGTACTGAAATATTTGATTTATGATGATGATTTATGTGAATAGATCCTCCTGAGTGCTAATGTTGTTCGGCCAGTACCCCTAAAAGCACAGAGTTCCATTCCAAAACCTTACTGACGGACCATTAATAAACATAAACAAAACATAAACATACTCCAGCACCAGAGCCCACAGTGGATGCTTACTATAATAGCTGGGTCATCAAAGATGGTTGAGGGAGATGACTTTTTTATGAGTCTATACATTGTTTTTTAAGAATATCATGCATAGTATACCTTTAATTGCCTTGTTTAAAGTTTCCTGGTTTTTTATCCACGCTACTAGGACAATGTGTTAAAGGAAGAGTATACCTAAAAATGTACTCATCATCAACTCAGTCCTTAGTCGCATCTATGAAAGCAGAAAGCTTATTATCACTACCAATGCATATGTGATCAAATCATTTTATAGTGAACATGAAATATAGCAGGAGAAGGAATGTGAAAACTGTGGTGGCAAGACGCTGACTGGCCACAATGATTCGCTTGAAAAAATGGTAACAGTGAAGAGCTTGCTCTTTCCAGTACATTTGTATGTGCAGTGACAACACAGAGAGCAGTGACTGTCAGGAAACCCATTGCAATATGCTGGTTTGTTTTTAGTCTGGTAGTAATTATAATCCTGGATCTGGGACTAATCAGAGCATTGTAGTTCATTACCATGGATGGGGCTAAGTTTTGGTTGACTTGTGGACAGGATGGTCTTTGTTAGCATACTTTTGGTACAAAATCTGTGTATTTAGACCCATAGTTGTCATACTTTACTTGTCTTATCCCTCTTCAGAAGCCAAAAAATAGTTCATGCTCCCCCAACCACATGAATAAATCAGTAATTAACAATAATAGGGGAAGCAACCACTATAAAATGTTCAGAGTGGAATTTATTGAAATAAAGGTCAGCACAATAGCATTAGAAAACTTGCTTTTAATTTTTTCTTACATATTTCATATATAATATATATTCGACTTGGGGTTTTTTCACCATAGCTGTCTCCTGGTTGTACAGGCCTCCCCTGCAGCATGTCTTTGCCCCCTGGGGGGGACTGCCCCCCAGTTCAAGAGCCATTGGTTATGACATATTAGTTATGTGACTTTTTGTACAAACCTCCTGATGCAACTACTTGGTGAGCTATATTGGGATGAGTTATTAAAGTAGTCACTTAAATAGGTTTTAGTATGTACTTTGTAAAGATCATAACAGGCATTCATGTGATAAACAAGCAATTTGAAACAAATCAAATGTTGACATTCTGCTAATTACTGGAGCTGGTAGGCAGAAGCAGAGAAGGGGGTCTACAAGTGTTGTAGAAGGAAAAGGAGGTATAAAAAGGATTCACTGTAGAACATCTCAAATGAGTTGTGTGTAATGTAGACAGTTTAGGGACAAGCGCAGGGGTTTTAATTTATTCAGGGGAGTTTTCAGGTCAACCTTTGCTGCCTCGTTTCAGGAGCAGCAGAGGTATTCTGTTCTTCCCTGCCCAGTGCACCACTGGCGCACAGCGAGTAGTCCTATCAGCTGTGTTGAGTCATCTCATCAATTCATGGGTTTTTCTTTGGCCAAAAATGCATGAACCAATCAAAGAATCTGCTGTCATTCCCTTTCCCTACAGTCTAACTATGTGTGTTAAATGGTTTAATGTATCTTGTTTTTCTGATCAAATAAATATGCTGACACGAGCACGGAAGTTGCTCCAGCTGTCAGCGATTAAAGTGAGGGGGGCACTCACATAAATGAAAGGTGTGTGTGTGTCTTGGCAAAACGCAAGATACACATCCGCCCATACACACGCTTTTTACTTCAAAATGTATACTATGTGATCGATGGCCAAGTGTGCCGTATCTTACGGTAAAGGCTGTTTTACGTTTGCACCTTGCGCTCAGACCAGGTTTTGGCTGGTCTGAGCGCAGGGCGCATTTGACTCTAGTGCACTGGGTGTACGATAGCAAACACGCCGGGACACGTCTCCATTCCACCTTCATTCTCAGACCTTCCGCCCCTCGGCAAGTGCATTTGCTATCGTACGCTTGTGGCAAAAATGACACTTGCGCTAGGTGTACGATAGCAATGACATCTGCACCACTGGTGCACCGCGTTTGCGCTGGGTGTACAATAGGGCCCTAGAAGTTTCTATGTAGTTGAGTGTAAGACAGTGCTGTAGAGATGAAAAGGTAAAAAACATAACAAACTCAGAGTAAAATGCAAATAGATGCAGACAATTTTCTAATGCACAATATGGCGTCAAGTAAGGAGTTTTAAGTGCTTTTCAGGCTGTAATACCTACTTAGGCATAATTTAATTGGGTCAAATTCATTATTAAATACTGGGGTCCTGTTTTAGGAAGCAGGGTTAGGAAAAACTCTTGAGTATGTTAATCCTGAGATGAGGGAAACTCTGAGTTTTCGGTTTCACAAAGCCAGTTCAATGTAACACTGAGACAGTTACTATGGCAGTATTACTATGTGAAGCTAACCTGATCACTGGCAGGTTCGCTTAGGGTTCAGCTTTAATGAGTTTAGGACATGGCCTGCCCTTTAGTGAATAATATCGTTGATATGAAGGCTCAACTAATAAGGAGATTTTTTTCATCATCTCAGATTCATAGTCTTCAGCATCTGCATTGTGAGACCTTGGCATTCAGAGCTATAGCCCCAGATGTTTTTGGAATAGGCCTGGATCTATGCCTGGATCTAAAAGATTCTTTTTTTTTTAACAACAAAAGAATAATAAAAAGGCCCATTTATCCATCATTCCAATACATGTATCAATCCAATCATCACAAATGCAAAACTGTTCACAGAATTCTGTGTTATTCAGCTCCTTAGATCTAAAATTGCAAGTCTGTAAATGCGACAGTATGGCCATATATAGGCAACATAAGGGATTATCAAAGAATAGGTGTGCCTCAAACGGTTTTAAGGCTGGTTGCCTACGCAAAGTACTGTGAAACCGTTAAACACGTTCCTTAAAGTTGATTATCCCGCTTATGTCATGGTCATTTAAATATAAAATAAACAATGTAAAATACAAGCATTCACAGTTTCTGTTAAGGTTTTGTGCTCAAAATCTAAAAAGCCTATTATCAAGCAGTAGTTTACTGTTGTAATGGCAACAACTTGACTCCTTGATCATTCCTTGCTTGGTTAAATAGGAGACAGAACAGTTGCTCATTGATTTGAATGTTTTTTGTTCAGTTTTATTACAATTAGACTAAACTATGACAAGAAGGGACAACAAAAACAACAACAGTAATCTCATAATAACAATTTAGAGCAAGTCCTCAACCATCAAGAAAATTAATTAGTTATGAATAGATAATTAAGTAGATTGATAGATACATGAATAAATAAATAAACAAACTCATTATCAACCATTTAGAAATGTCAAGCCTTCAAACAGCAGGAAAATATGCTAAATTAAAAAGAAAAAATAATTCATTGATTTATAAATATAGTCATTAATTAACAATATTAACAATAGAACTATGTTAACAATTAGAACAGGTCCACTCGTAAATCACCCAATTTCTTAATTTCTATACCTATTTTTCTTCTTTTGCAGTGACGCTATTAATGATAACACTTGGTGAAGCCATCTACCATCAAAAAGTAAACTCTATGTTTTCATTAATTTTGCCAATTGTCATTGAAATAGGCAAGATTGGTCATTTCTTTTTCCTCTGCTATTTGTCATTCTACAGAAGTGTTGTACTCTCCAAATAGATTAAATTATAATTATATTAAATTACAGAGGATTATTATAAATGGTGCTTGAGCTTGAGTCTAACTATGTGTGTTAAATGGTTTAATGTACTGTCAGCCAATCAGGAAAGAGTACTCACCCAGACCATGGCATAAGTAGCTGTATTTGCACATGCTGGCAAGTGGCAGCATTTAGGCTAAGCAATTGATAGTAGACGCTTTTGTAATCCTTGATCCTTGATCAAAAAAATTAGATGTCATATATGTGTTGTATTTTGTTAATGAGCTGTTGCCTTTTATTTAGTAGTTTTTTTCTGTGCTGTAATTCCTGTGATGTTGAGATGTAGGTAAATGACTTTATTGTGCTGTTGCTCAGGTAAATCCTGCTGAGATGTAAGTGTAATATTTGTGTACTACCACTCCTTCCATGCTGTTCACTCATTGCAGTGGCTGGACTAAATCAGCCTCTACTTTTTGTTTCAGAGATTGTTGGTAACTCTTACAGTGTTATAGTAGAGGAAACAGAGAAATCATATTGCTTACCAAAGACTGTAATCCCACTTGTTCTGAAAGCTAAGCTGTTAATAATAGCAATAATTTCGTAAGTGGGAGGTGGGGGGGGGTCACATGATTTCTGAGGGTGGTTAAGTTCCCAATGTCTCAGCATCCTGACATTGTCCCTGGTCCTCAGAACAAATTTAATAAATTGCCCTCCAGTTCTTTCCAAATGTCTGAAACGCTAAGCACATGTCTGAAACGCTAAGCACATGATCAAGACAACCATTTTTTGGGCACAGCTTTCTTCCAATTGGTTTGGTAGAAATTCAACACTTCAGTTAACCTAAACCTAACAGTGGAAGAATTAAGTAGATAAGACAAATTTTTTTACATTCTGTAATATTTTTTAGTGCTTAGCTTGGTCCCCATTGAATTATAACTGAATGAGAGAAAATAGCATATTATATAAAATAAATTAACATTTTTTTACATTTTAAAAATGTTTTTATTTTATGTTCTAATATATATTATAGGCCTATTTAAAGTACTATATATATTACTGCACTATATATTGCACTATATAATTAAATTTGGATAATTATACATTTATGAAAGCATAATTTGAAACACTATATTTAATTTCTTTTAAATGGGGCAGGCCAGACTCTCCAGTGGGTTTTTTTGGGAGAAATTTGTAACGCCAAAGATGGCCATTATATGTACATATTCTGTTCCTCCCCAGTTGAAAAATAAAAAAAAGTTCAAAACATTGTTCTTGATATTAAAGCTGAGACTTGCTACATTAATCAAGGGTAGGGGTGGGTGATACATCGATTATACTCAATGTATCGCGGCTTGCTCTACGTGAGATGTATGAAATGACTATATCGTGTCCATTGAGTACAAAGTGTCATGTAAATGTTTTAAGCCATCGGCATGTAATTCTCTTTGAGTTTTGCTTCTTTCACTCTCTCCTAGTGCTCCT
>JAQMCX010000025.1:53090-68928 GCA_029814765.1 Acanthurus leucopareius
ATGCATAACGCAACCCCAGCCACTACAGTAGTTTCTATTCTATGCGCCTTATAATGCGGTGTGCCCTATATATGAAACAGTTTTAAAATAGGCCATTCATTGAAGGTGCGCCTTATAATCCGATGGGCCTTATAGTGCGGAAAATACGGTATTTTAAAAATATTTTTCAGAGGAATAATAATGAAGTTGTCCTAAGTGGAAAAACTAGAAAAAAAAAGTGTTGATTTGCACCAAAAATAATTATTAATCAGGTTAAATTACACGATTCAATTTACATTGAATCTGCCCTGGAGTACCAACCCTAAAAAGGGAAATGATAGCCAGATTGTTAAATCAGTCTCATAGGACTACTAACAATTTTGAACTATGATAAATAATTATATTTAATCAATTTGGAACTATGATAAATAATTAATTCAATGTTTATAATAAAATTTGCCTAATCAATTGTCAAAAAGTTGAAAAATGTGGAGCTCTACACAATGTCTAATCTAACAAGTATATGTATTATTTACGTGTGCATGTATGCATGCATGCGTGCTTGCGTGCTATGTGGGTGTGTGGTGCCAGGTTAAAAGAGAAGGGTAAGTTACACACAGGTTACTCGCATGCAAGTTATGGGTTTGTTTGCAGTCCTATGTGTGTAAAATCTAAAACTAACTTAAAAATAACAAAGCCTGGACATAAAGCTCAAAGAACACATCCAAAAAAAATCACTGATACAGTGACAAAAGTTGCATAGTTCTAAGCTTAGCTGTGCTATCTCACGCTAGGTTATGCCCAATTACATTACCAAGTCTTTGGATTAGAAATATTGTCCTTTCTGGTGTGTTGCTTTGCAAAGTTCATGAGGCTGCAGGCTTGTGGCGGTGTTTGGTCAAGTGAGCTGCAGGTTTGTGAGGCTCCCTGATGGTTAGAGGCTTGTCTGGCCCTTTGAACCCTGTGTCCCTGAAGATCACTGGTTGCTCCTTTATTCCTTAAGTTAGCAGCTTGGTGCTGACTTAGGTTCATGACTCCCGTGGCTTGTAAGTCTCTGTTGATAGACCTGAGATAGATGTTGGGTGGCAGGTGGGCTTTTTTGTCCTGCTTCCCTTGAGGCTGACTTCCATGCTTCGGTGGTTCTTCTTGTTGCCCTTCCGAGCACCTGGGCCTGCGTTGTGCCCGGTGGCTGCAGCTGCCTCTTTGGCATGGTGTCTTGGGTGCTCCCACGGCCTGGGGTGGTGGCTTGGCCCACTTCACCCACTTGGGCAACGACTCTGTACACTAGTGATAGTTCTAGGGTTGGGTACCGAAATTCGGTTCCAAGTAGGAACCGAATCAAAAATGGCGGGTACCGGGTACCCATAAAAAATATTTACTTTCAGTTATGCTAATCAGTTCTTAGACGCACTTGTAACCTTTTTTTACAATGGCTGCGTGTCTGCCAGGACCTGTCTGCCAGGAGTCAGGACCTGTCTGTTATGTGACTAGGTCACGCATTCATGCTGACTTCAACCAGACTTCAACATGCTGGAGGAAAAAAAAAACCACCGGAGAAACAAGAGGAAAAAGCTGTGGCTAACTGAGCTAACTATGCATGATGGACCATGGAAAACTACGGGAGCCCTAAGCAGACATGGTTTAATTTTTTTTTTTACAAGCTGTTTTCTCGAGGTAACGAGATATTATCTCGAGATATTATCTCATTGGAGCTCATAGGGCTTGCGTAGAAAACGCTCTAAAGTGTGGCTTCATTTTGAAAGACGAGATGAAAAAGGAAAGTGCAACATACGTCATAAGCTAATTAGCTGCAACCATTTTCTTAAAAGGTAAAGGAATAAAGTTACTTTTGTTAAATAAACAATCGACCTTTTATTTTTTTACTATTTTGGAATAGAAATAAGGAATCGTTAGGAACCGGAATCAATAAGCAGAACCGGAATCGCAATCGGATTCATAAAAATCCTAACGATACCCATTCCTAGAACTAACCATTCATAAAATTATAACCTTTAACCTTTTCAATTTTCAATCACATGGTCAGATTCAAATTCCCTCAGTACAGCCACACATTTTCATACTATACACTTATTCTCTCTTAGAAAATAGATTTTCATCTCATTGTGTTAGGGTGTTGAGAGACAGAGCATCCCCACAACCATAGTAACTTCTACACAGGCACAGGTGCAGCGTACCCAATGCCAGAGGAGAGGGAGATAATCTGCCAGATGAGTCACAGAGGTAGCCAGCATCATAGTTGAGAAAAGCTCCAAATGTTTAAGGATCATGTGGCAGACTACTTCCTAGAAGTTTGTTTGTGACTGTGCACCAGGTGTAAGATAGCAAAGCCACCTGCATCGCTGATGCATTAGCTTTGTACCCGGTATAAGATAGGGCCAATAGTGTTTATGTATTAAACACCAACTAATCATAAAAGTAACTTTAATGGTAAAGCTCCTTTATATATGAAATACAACTCAAAGTACTTTGCAGTAAAGTATTGCAAAGCACTTTGTTGTATTAAAACAAAGTATTAAAACAAAACATAGAAGAAAGAAAAAATTAATTATGTGTGATGTAAAAAAAATTTTATTACTAGGACAGTACATAATATTTTGAAGCTTTGGAGCTTCAATTATAAAAATGCCATTTAATTTTTCTAAATCGACAATTGCATGAGCTATTAAGGGCTGGATGGTCTGACTGTAGGGACAGACACTGACAGAAAGTTGCTGATGATTATCGCTCCTGCAAGAGAGTAAAAATGCAACTGGAGCTTCTGACTGAATAAACATTTGGAGCCTAATGCGTAAATGCTGTGTACACACAAAAACATGCGTTCGCCGTTTTCTACACAGGAATGGTATTTATGAAAACGAGTGTGCAGTGAGAATGTGCCCACCTTCATGCAAACTTTACAGCGTGTAAACAAAGTGTTTTTGGCCTCAGGCCTGAGGAGACTTGAATTTGCAAGCTTGCTTTGCATGATTGCATTATGCGCACAGATGCACTTCTTGGCCTAATGCTTCTTAACTTCATCCAGGGTCCAACTGGCTTAGTCAACAGCTTTAGTCACTTTCTGCTACTCAACATATTTTCTTTTGTTTGTGATCCTGTTGCTTAGACCACCAAAAAAAGTCTATTTGACCTCCTTTACACTTCCTTAACCAGCGTCTTACTTACACACTTTCAATTTCATTTCTTCCTTGCTGTTCTCTTCACCACATCTAAAGAATTAATGAGCAGCAACCAAGATATTATATGGAAATTAGCTAATCAGGGGTGTCAACCTCCAATTATGGCAGGTAGTGGGAGTGGGCATTATGCTTGTGCATGTGCAAACATTACAAAATGACTAAGATTGATGAGGCAGAACTATCGTATGAGTACACATGGCTTAATAAATCTGACAAAAAGAATGTGTATTCATATTTCCAGCTTTGTGCATATACACTTTTTTAGTAATTAATCTACAAAGAGTTTTATGCATCTGACCCCCGGAGTCATACTATTTGCTCTGATCAGGACTGACTTAACCTGAGCAATTCTCTGCAGGGCTTTTCTCTATAGGTGCTGTAGGTGCTATAGTTTGCATATAAATATATCCTCCTGTCAATGCCCTTGACTACAGCAGAGGCTTACAGCTTAAGATGGCTGCTCAGTGCTTGTAATGGATTAATTAAATAAAGACAACATCGTACCTAGTACTGGGAGTGCAGGCTGGGCCACAGTGCAGAGAGATTGAGTAGTGGATGGGACATTACTGTTTACAGAAAAAAGTGATGGAGGGCCTTAATGATAAGTAAAAAGGCTATTCTGTTTGCTTTTCACATGCTGTACCACGTCACTAGTATTTTAATTTCTGGCAAAAATTAGCTGGGTCAGTTTATGTTTGTAGATTTCAGTCAGAGCCATTCTCACTCATCTAACTGCATATGCAATAACAATGCAGTGCAACCATTATCTGCTAATTCCACTCCGTTCGCTATCACAGAGAGCTACAAATCATAAAGGCTGGCTTTTAAATTTTGAAAAGAACCCTTTCCAGTGCCTGCAGACAATTACAGTGATAACTTACAAAAACAGCCAAAACATGGTTGAGGCATGCTATGAGAAAGTTGTGAGAAGTTAGAAGCTACTGCTTTAAAAATATAACTCCCTGTTTTCTTATTTCTGTCTCTTTTTTGCTTTTTTCCTCTTAATTTGAAAAACAAACAAACGAACAAACTAAACACTTGTACCTAAAGCATTCTTTGTTTTCTTTGTAGGTCCCGTGAAAAAGGTTTCTGCCAGCCTTACCGTGGCATTGCCTGTGCTCGCTTCATTGGCAACCGAAGTATCTATGTTGAGTCTCTGCAAATGCTTGGCGAGAGTGAAAACCGTATCACTGGTAAGGAAATCCATTGGCTCTCTTCTGGCTCTATTTGATGACATCACCCATAATTTTATATGTGAAAGCAAATAGTTGGTTAAATTAATTAACTTAACATTGCATCTAACATGGAGAGTGTCCTGTTGTGTGCTAGGTAGCATGATAGGGTAACTTAGTGTGAGGAGTTAATGTGAGAAAATTGTGCTAGTTGACAAATCACACTATTTTCAATAAACAATTCATTATCATTCTAAAATCAAAAGATATATATGAATATTTCATTATGTATAAAACAATTCAAACATATGTATTTTTTCTTTCTCTCTCGAAGCTGCCTTCACCATGATTGGCACCTCTACCCACCTGTCGGATCAATGTTCAAGGTTTGCCATCCCTTCCTTCTGCTATTTTGTCTTCCCTCTGTGTGATGAGAGCTCTCAGGGCCCTGAGCGTCGTCAGCTCTGTCGAGATGAGTGTGAGGCCCTGGAAAATGACCTCTGCCATGCAGAGTACACCATTGCCCGATCCAATCCCATGATCCTTATGCAGCTTGAGCTCCCCAGCTGCCACCTGCTCCCTCGGCCTGGCACACCCGATGCTGCTTCCTGTATGAGGATAGGAGTGCCACCAGAAAAACTGGGTTCATGTAGGTGGCTGCTATGACAAGTACACATTACAATTATTGATGAAAGAAAATTAACAAATGGCTGTAAACACGCTTAGTAACAACAGGCTGTCAGTTTAGCTTACCTTAACAATGCACTCAGAGCTTCAAAGGAATCACACCAAACCAAAAATACAAACGGCATGTCACTGGTTGAAAGTGTGAAATTGAAAGTGTGAATGTGTGCTTTCAGCTTTTGTGTTGAGTTATTAATTTGATATTATTTAATCTCATAGTTCTAAGTGATGTTTTAACCATGAAATTACGCCGCAAGTGGCAATTGGAGGATTCAAACCCCTTTTGTGTTCAACTGAACAGTCAGCCAAAATCAAAGTTGGGAGCCACTACTGGAGGGCTCTGGGCTTCACAAAAGTGAGCTAAGTCATATAAGTAATTGAAACCTGTTTAAAAGAGAAACAAAACTACTAACACAATTGTCATCACAAAGCCCGTGCAGCTTCAATATTGCATGGTTAAAGTTCTGCCATGCAAACATATGTTTGAATTGTTTTATACATAATGAAATATTTCATGGGATGGTAATTGAATTTGGTGTGTATATTCAAGACGTAGAGGGAGATATCTCCACTAAGTTTGATCAGGATTGCGTGAAGGCATCATGACTTATAAGTACTATTCATGGGCCACGCCCATTTGCACCAATCAATATGGCATTTGTGATTTTGGTTAATACCTGCCCCCAGAGCATACACACCGAATTTGGTGAAATTGCATCCAGTTAATTTTCAGGAACATTGCATTTATGGCACCCCCATCACTAGGATTTCAAAAGCTTTGGCACACCACTTCTTGAACACTTCTTGAACATATCTGCCAAATTTTATGATGATGAAAGCACTAGGATATTTTTTAACTTTCATTTTGACTATCCCACAATTTTTCTTAAAAATGAAATGTCCAAAATCTGGAAATTAGTTTGACTTCCAAAAGCAATAAAATTATGTCACTCTCACAGATTGGCACTTAATACACAGAGGGGAAAGAGGGATTTATTTTATGCAATATAGCAGGGTAATATGCAGCAAAATATTGTACTGAATCTCTCGCAGTTTATTACATATGAAGTGTTTTGCATTTGATATGTGACAGAGGCACTGCATAGAGAAGAAAATGATGATATAAAGTATATTCCATTCTGGCACTCCAAGATAAACATCTCAACTTCACTTCAAGGAAGGTGAAGGAAAAAGGAAGTGGCCTGGAAAGATGTAAAATGCCTAATTTGCAGGTACAGGTAAAGAAAAGTTGGTTAGGAATATCAAATGTCTCCTGTCACTGCTGGGAGGACAGTAAAACATTATCTTTAAATAATTTACCCAGTACACTAATCCGTTTGTACTGCAAAAAAGAGAAGAGAGACAAGCCGATGTTTGCAGGGAAGTCAGTGGGTTATTGGAGGAAGTGAGGATTTCACATTTTTATATCCCTGTTATTTATTTATGTCATGCAAAACTTTAATATTTTTGTAAATGATAGGATTATGCTTTATATCTATAATTATCTTATTAGTATCACAGGTAACCAGACTTGATGGTGTATAAAGGAGAAAGGCCCAAGAATCAATACAGGTCTCTCCTCTAAGGTATACATGTAACCTTAGCCAAAAGTAGTGTGCATGACATGCCCAGTTGTGGAAGGTTTAAGACCATGTAAAAGCAGTTCTTTGATGTCTTTAGTGAAGTGTTATTTCTGATTTTTTATGTATGGAGAATATATGTTGAAAATATGAAACTCAATTTTAAAAAAGCTGTGTAAAGTGGGAGGGACTTTAAGAGGAGTCTGCTGATGTCTGCAGCCTCGAACCAGTCAGAAATCAAGACAATGCTAGCTTGCTATATAAATTCACTTTAACCAGTGGCTAAACAGCAACACACAGGAGCTCCACTTGGTCTGGAGAAGCAGTAGCATTTATTAACTGAAAACTGGGACTTCCACTGCACATTTACTGCTAAGCTTACCACTTTTACTGTTAGAGTTTCCACAATTGGGCATGGTCTGTTTCAGAGCAGAGAAAACTGCTTTTTTTCATGATTTTGAAAACTTATTTTATATACTTGTTGATGTTTTTGATCATCAAAGTTTGGCTGGGTAGGTAAAAACACACCTCTCTGAGGTATGATGAACTCAGAACACATTTACATTATTACTCTACATTGATTTTAAATCAGGTAAAAAACACTAACACCCCACCCCACCCCCGGATGAGTAGGCAACTGGAACATCTTGAGTATCTGTCTATTTTTTTTTAACCTACTAAATAAATTCAGAAAAATCGAACAGCATAACAGTGTACAGGCCAGAGGGTGTCATAAATGCACTAATCTCCTGTGCTCACTTAGACAGTGGGACCTGCCAATACCCCTTTAGGAGGTCAAACTTTCTCACATATGTGGCTGATCCCACCTGGTCTATACAATCTCTCATACGAGGAAGAGGGAAAGCATTTGGCCTCATAATATTGTTGGATCATAAAAGTCAGTTCATGGCCTATATCCTGTCAGCCTTGCTGACCAACAAACACGGCAGCGACCAGCTTGAAGAACACAGCTCAGCAATATGACTGTCCAATATATATTGAACTTCTTGGTCCAAATGTTTGTGCTTATCTGCTGCGACCCTATAAAAGTGC
Organism: Acanthurus leucopareius; assembly: GCA_029814765.1. Taxonomy (NCBI): domain Eukaryota; kingdom Metazoa; phylum Chordata; class Actinopteri; order Acanthuriformes; family Acanthuridae; genus Acanthurus; species Acanthurus leucopareius. The sequence continues at coordinate 60,756 of JAQMCX010000025.1, forward strand.
TGCTTTATTGTCACTGTTGTCAGCCAGAGAGGGCAGTGCTACACCACAGTGAATCAGGGAGAAGCTTGAGAAAGAAAGGATGCAGCTAGTGGAGGAGAAAGGAAAAGAAGAAAAAATTAATAACTGAATTATTAGATAGATGAATAACAATTAAAAAAAAGGAATGAAAAGAAAACTGAAAGTAACAGGGAGAAGGAAGACAGGCAGTGCTACAAGTATGAGGTGGAGTGGGGATAGCTGTGTTGTTCTTAAAACCCACATTAAGATAGCGACAGTATAAGAAGAACTGTATTGGTCACCAGAAATGTGGGAGTCCTGTTTGTAAGAAATGGCTCACTGGAAGGCAAGAGTCGGAGTGGAATAAACAGTGGACATTAGCAGTGTGTTGGGTTTAAAGAGTGACTCAGCACTTTCTGGCAGATACCATTAGTTTCTTAATGATGTGTCCTGGCAGGAGCTGATGGATCAGCATGCATGTAAGCATTTACCAAACATGCATGGGAAACTAAACTAAAGATACTGAGAAACTAGGCAGAGGGCTACAGAACAGTGTTGCCCTGCAGTCCAACACATCATAAAAAACGTTCCTTTCGAGCAGCAGATATTTTCCCAATTCATATGTGTTTTATGAGAAGGTTCAACCAATGGTTGATGTTGAGGGCACGCTTATCTTTCCATTTGACTAAAATTGTTTTCTTGGTGATGGCGAGAGCTGTGGGTATGGATTGGGATCATTTATTTGGAAGATCATTTACGGTTAAGTGGCCAATTATGCAGAGGTTAGGAGATAGCAGGATCCTACAGTCCCCAATTGATTAGACTTTTGCATGATTGTTGACCAGAAGTGCTGTACAGATGAGCAAAGCCAAACGACGTTGAAAAAGGTATCTGCGGTGTTCTGAGTGCACTGAGTGCATATGTCAGAGTGAGAGAATCCCATTCTTGTGTTGAGTGGCGTGTGTTCTGTGATGTACTTTGAATTGGATATATTGTAGATTGGTGTTTTTTTATCATCTTGAATGTGTTTTTGCAAATCTGGGTCCAGAAGTTAATGTCAAAAGACAGAGATAAGTCTTTTTCCCATTTTTAAAATTGGTATATGTATAGAATTGGTGCTTGAGAGTAAACTATATATCTTAGAGAGATTTTTTTTATTTTTTGGAAAAAGCTTTGTGATATGTTTGACAAAATCTGGTGGCTGTAAAATCCTCTGAAGCATCGATATTCTCTTCCTAATTGTCTTTATTACATGTAGATATTGAAGGAAGTTTCCAGTTCTTAATTCAAATGTCTTGATTAAGTTTGTATGTGAAATTAGTATGTTCTCATGGTAAAGGTGATGGAGGTGGGTAATTCCTCTCTGCTCCCATGTACTGAGATGAAGAGGTTTTTTGTTATTCTCGAAGTTTGGGTTGTGCCAGATTGGGGAGAACATACAGGGTTCCAGTTGTGTGTCAGTAATCTCCATAGTTTTCCACCTCCTGATTTGTTATTGTATTCAAAATTGTTATATATCAGTTGTTGTAGTAAAAACTCTGTTTTCTGTGATAGGATATTGTCTAGTTCTATTTTTGCATTTTAAAGTTGAGTCCATTAGTGGTGGCTTTGATTTTGTGCATATTCCTCTGTTAGTTGTTTAATTTTTTCCTTGATGTCTTTTTCAGCTTGGTCCTGTTTTTTCTTATAGGAGGAGTAAGATATAATTTTGCCTCTGATTACAGCCTTCCCAGTTTCCCAGAGTAACGATGGAGATAAGTTTGGTGTCATTTATTTCTGAAAAGTTTGCCCACTCCCTCCTTACTGTTTTGTCAAATTCTGGATCTTTGAGCAAAGATATGTTAAAGCGCCAAGTTAGGGACGGTTTGAGGTTGGATTCAATTTTTAGGCTAAGGGGAACTGGTGCATGGTCGCTGATAATAATTGGGTGAATTCTAGTGATAATTTTTTGTGCAATAGAATTGTTAGATAGAAAAAAGTCGATTCTTGAAAATGACTGATGCACCGGGAAGAAAAAAGTATATTCCCTCTTTGATGGGTTATTGAGTCTCCAGCCATCGCCAAGTCCAAAATCCTCCATGTATTCATTTATTACTTTGGCTGTTTGTGATTGTTTTGTATGTATTGAGTAACTGGACCTATCTATTGATGGATTTAGGACTGTTTTGAAGTCACCTCCAATAACAACTATTGAATTAGCTAGTAAGTCAGATATGTGTGAAAAGACTGTGTGGAAAAAGGCTGGATCATCATTATTGGGGGCATACAAATTAGCAGTTGTATATAATTTATTAAAGATTGTTGCCTGGATAACAACGTATCTGCCTTCCGGATCTGTTATTATCTTGCTTAAAGTGAAGAGTAATCTTTTGTGGACAATAATGGAGACTCCTCTTTGTTGTCTGTTGTAACAAGATGAAAAAAAATGATTAAAATTTGAATTTGTGAGACAATTTTCTTCTGATTTTAATAAATGAGTTTCTTTTGAGAGGAAAATATCTGCTTTTAATTTTTTGATATAGGCCAGAATGCTAATTTTTTTTGCCTGTGAGTGAATGCTGTGTATGTTCCAGGATACCAGCGTTAACTGTGACATAAAAAGAGATGGAGTTTTGTGTTAATGTGTAAATATACAGAAAATGATATGCATGTGATTTTATGTGTCTTTTTTAAAATTTTATTTTTATTTAGTTTTTCAACAAAAAAAAACAAACATAAGGCAGACAGGGTCATCACAGGTGTAGAGAAATGCATATCATGTGGAAAGAAGATTAGATGAATGAATCTGGGTTACATTCTTTATCAAAATCCATGAGTCCTTAGTGTCCATGTACAGTATATCAGTTGGGGTCCTAGGGGATTTTTTATCCTTAGCTCTGTTAAATGTAGGTCCTGAGTGTTCCGTACCAAGGAAGTTGTCTCCCATTCATTGTTAACTTAAAAGTCCATTCTCTTTGTGCACAGGAAGCATACAGAGGAAGAATGGCATATTTCTCCGACCAAGCATATATACAGAAATCATTTCAGGTTCATATAAGATTTCCATTTTTTCCAATATTTTTCACATTTCTTGGTAGCAGGTCTCAGAGAAAACATCAGTCATTTCATAGTATAGATTTCATTAATTATTTCAATCCATTCAGGGATTGTAGGAGGTTCTTTACTCAGCCATTTTCTGGTTATTGTTTTATTACTAGCTGCCAGTAGTATTTGTAACAAATATCTGTCCTGTTTTTCAGCCCAGTAGGTACATTTCCCAAATATATAACACTAAGATTAAAATCAAGCTTTGTGCTGATTATAGATCTGATCTCTTTCACTGTATCTGTCCAAAGGAAGAAATATTTGGACATTCCCAAAAAATGTGAAAATGCCCAGCTGACATATTACCACACATTATCCAACACTGACCTTGTTCTGGATTGTTGCTTTGCGATTTTTTAATTTTTGGAGTTATGAGGGTGTATTCCCTCCATAAGTCAGAACTTGATGTTGTACACATTGTCCTACATATATTTAACCAGTCATCTTCAGTCAGTGCTATGTTAGCTTCTTTCTCCCATCTTGATTTTACATACAAAGTGGAAAGACCTCTTTCCAGTTGTAAAGATGAATAAATCTTTGAGATCAATTTCCTGTTAGAGTTGTCCTTGTATGCGTCGGTAAATATCTTGATCAAACTCATTCCTTTCTCTCCAATAGTTCTAATATTTGTTTCAAAATAATGTCTCGTGAAGATACGTAAAGAAATCGTATTTCTCTAAGTTATATGTTTCTGAAAGTTGCTGAAAGGTATCTATGCATCTATTTAAGGAAATCATGCAGTATGAAGTCATGCCTGCATTTGTCCAAAGTTTAAATCTGTTGTCAAACTTAGCCGGTATGAATTCTGTGTCATATGCCACCCAACATAATTTTCGTGCATTCCTCTCAAAATTCAGATCTTTAAATTCCTTATACCAAATGTTTAAGGGAACTGCGGTCCATTTAGTTAATTTGTCTAGATATTTCTTTAGAAGGGGTTTTCCCCCAGAGAGATAGATTAGATGGATTGGAGAGGTATATTTGTTTGACTTTGTTCTATGTCTTTCCATTTTGCATCATATGTAGGATCACACCAGCAAATCAAAAAGCATAACTGTGCTGCTTTATAATAGTCTTCTTAGCAGGGTAAAGCCCTTCCTCCTCAGTCCTTGGGCAATTGTAGTGTCTGAAATCGAATCCTGGGCCTTTGCTTTCCCCAAATGAAGGTTGAAATCATTCTATTCCATCCACTGAATTGCTTGGGAGGGACATCAACAGGCAGTGACTGAAAAAGATAAAATAGTCTAGGTAATACATTCATCTTTGCAACATCTATTTGATTATACATATTCATTGGTAACAGAGATCAACGATTTAAATCAGCTTTAATATCAGCTGTCATGCGGTTATAGTTATGTTCATAGGTGGTAGGTAGCTCTCTAGGTTTTTGTATTCCTAAGTATTTGATTTTGTCACCTTTCCATTTAAAGTTACACAATGTATAAATATTCTCCTGTGGTTCGTAATCGAAGGTAAGAGTTTGGGTTTTCTGTAGGTTCAACTTGTAACCAGAGTATGAACCAAATACTTTAAGCAGAGACAATAATTTAGGCAAGCTTACATTAGGGTTGGTAAGCGTCACAAGAATATCATCCGCGTACAGACAGGTCTTGTGTTGTGTGTCTCCCATCAATATACCTGTTATGTCACTGTTCTCTGATTGCCTGTGCTAGTGGCTCAATAAAGAGAGCGAAAAGTGTAGGACTGAGGGGGCATCCCTGTCGACACCCCCTCTCAAGAGACACAGTTTTAGTTAAATTCCCGTTTATTTTAATTCTGGCTGTAGGAGAGCAATATAAAGATTTCAGATATCCAACTACCTGGTTGTTAAAACCAAAACATCTAAGAACCAAATACAAATATTCCCATCGAACAGAATCAAAAGCTTTGTCAGTGTCAAGGCTTATAGCTATAGATTCTATGCTACTGTTTGTCATATGATCAATGAGGTGGAGGGCCCGCCTCACATTGTCCTGGGTCTGCCTGTTTTTTTACAAAACCAGTTTGGTCTGTATCTATCAAATCCGGGATTATATTTTCCATTTGTTTTGCAAGTACTGATGCAAATAATCTATAGTTCATGTTTAAAACGGATATAGGTCTACAAAGAACTACACTCTGTCTTATCTTTACCCGTTTTGGGAATTACTGAAATTACTGCTTGTCTCTAGTACAATGGAGTCTCCCCACCCCAAAGAACACAATTAAAACATTTCTTGAGAACTGGTATTATAATCTCTCTAAAGGTTTTATACCATTCCGATGGGTAGCCATCGGCACCTGGCATTTTATTAGTTTTTAATCTTGATATAGCCTTGTTTATTTCTTCTTCTGTTATCTCCTGGGTTATTATTTTATTCTGCTCTGTTCCTACAGATGGTAAGTCTAAAGACATTAGAAAATTTGATATGGCTACTGACTCAGCTGCCTGAGGTTGAGCATATAATTTTGTGTGGTATTTTTCAAAACTGGTTTGTATGTCTTCCAATTCATGATGCATCTTATCGGTCTGGGGGTCTTTTAATTTATGTACAGATCTCTTGGCCTGCTGTTTACATATTCTCCAAGCAAGTAATTTTTTTTAAATTTAGCACCATTCTCGTAAAAATTTTGTTTAATTAGTTTGGCTCTCTTCTCTATCTGATTTTCATATAAATTGTTTAAAGTCTGCTTTATGTCCTGAATCTGATTCAAAACTTCAGTGTCCTTATATTCCACATGTTTACTCTCCAGAACCTTTAACCTTTCAGTCAAATCCTTAATTTGTTTCTCTTTCTCCTTTTTCTTCTGAGCTGATCACATAATAAGTTTACCTCTAATGACAGCTTTTGCAGCGTCCCACAGTGTGCTGGGAGACACTGCACCATTGTCATTATGGGTCAATATTCTTGAAATTCTCCCTTTACATATTTCTGACATTGAGGGTCGTTCAAAAGATTAGTGTTAAGTCTCCACAATGTATCCTTGTGCTTACTGTTGAGATCCAGTGTTAAATATACCCCTGCATGATCAGAGATATCCCTTACCCCAATGTTACATTTCGTAATCCTGTGTCGGTCTCAATTAAACATAAAAAATTAATCAGTTCTTGAATACACAGAATGAGGGTGAGAAAAAAAAGTACAGCGACTGTCAAATGGGTGTAACTCCCTCCATACGTCTATCATACCCAATTCTTTAAGCAGTTTTTTTAATATGTATTGCTTCACATCTTATTTTTTTTGTTTTGTTTGAGGAGTCAAGGGAGGGAAGAAGTTGGATATTCCAGTCTCCTCCACACACCAACACACCTGATGCTTCCGTGGTTATTAAATTAAAGACTTTTTTGATCAGCTGTTTATCATTTCCTGGTGGTCTGTAGACATTCAATAATGTAACTTCTTTATGATTAATTAAACCTTTGACCAATAAGTAACACCCTTCTTTGTCGTTGATCTGTACGGAAAACTGGAAGTTTACTTTGTTTGAAATTAGTATCGCTACCCCCCTTGTATTTCCTTTTTCAAATGAGGAGTAATATGAATTTTTTAATCCCAATTTTCGCAACTTCTCATGTTCACCATTGGAGAGGTGTGTCTCTTGCAAGAAAATTATGTCTTGTTTTCTCTTTTCATTTTGGCAATCACTTTACTTTTCTTTATGGGATTATGCAACCTGTTCACGTCAAGTGTGATTATATTATAATGTTGATAGACTATTTCAAACAATACATAGAAGAAAAAGGTTCACCTGAACATTTAAACATCTCTGGATGACCTGAAGACTGGAACTTCTGTCTGCAGATCAAAATGAAACTTAACAAATAAACATATGTACCAAACGTACCCTTCCATTTCTGAATTATAAACTCAACTTCTAGTTTTGGGGGGGAAGCCCTTAACCGTGAAGGGGCCCCTTTCAGTGCAAACCGACATCTCTGACTTAATGAAATCAGAGCAGTGCACATAAAATAAAAAGTAAAGACAACATAAGTTCTCAGCTGCGGTCAGTATCAATCTACAGTTTAAGCTTTGAAAGGAAAGTTTGTCTAATTGTTATTTATATTTCACAGCGCAGTCCGAGCTGACCTTAGGGTATAATATTACCGGTCTTTTTTGTAACAGTTTTTCAGTCATTTATAGTAGGTGGTTGTTTACGTTTAGCATCTTCCTCTTGCCTGAACCTCTTGAGCTTGTCCTGGATGCGTTGCAAGCGTACCTCTCGGCTCTGGCATGTTGTTGCACCTGCTGTTACCCAGGGGAGTTGTCTCCTTCTCGACGTGGGTGTACTTTCCACGTGGGCCCGGTTCCGCAGGTATCTGGGATTAAGTCCTTTTCCTTCAGGCCATCCGCTGCCTCCTGTGAGGTTACTGGACCGGTGTCGTAAAATACTTTGAGTTTAGCCGGGTAGAGTGTCTAGAAATGGATCCCTTTTTCCTTGATCTCCTTTTTGGAGGTGGAGTAAGCCTTTCTTTTCATAACTATTTAGGTCGGGTAGTCTTGATCAAAAAACACTCGTCCACCCTCATGGTGTATCTCCTTTCTTTTCCAAGAGGAGCGGAGGATGAGCTCTTTGGTTTTATACTCCAAGAAGTAAATGATGATGGACCAGTGTTGCCAACTTGGCGACTTTCTCGCTAAATCTGGTGACTTTTCAAATCTTCTTGGCGACTTTTTTTGTCAAAAGCGACTTGCGACAAATCTAGCGGCTTTTTCTGGTGTTTTGGAGACTCTGATGTGAAAGCGCATATCGTTCTGCAGTTACTGTCCTCAACGAGCGAGCAGCGGGTGCTGCTGTGAGCCCCCCCCGTCCCAAAGCACTCACCGGCGGTCAGTCTCACGCAGCACTCACAGCTGCAGTAAGAGCAGAGAGGAGACCCACACCACTCCGCATCCAGACTGCAAATGAATCGCGCATGCGCAAAGCCGCCACTGATCCTGCTGCACAGAGTGGGATGTAAATTTAAATGTTTAACTGGCACACTAAAATAAACCACTGCATTTCACTCTCACAGCCTCAGTCACTTACTCACCTCATCCACTGTGTGTGTGCCTCTCTGTGACATTAGCTAAACATCTAGCTAGCTAGCTCAACATGTCTCAGTCTAAACTGT
>JAQMCX010000025.1:92815-121175 GCA_029814765.1 Acanthurus leucopareius
GTTACGGAGATGAAAGAAGGCAGTCCTTGAGATTTGTTTAATATGAGAGTTAAAGGACATATCCTGATCAAAAATAAAAAAAATAAAAAAACATGCTTCATTAAACATGCTGTCTGAAACGGGCCCCAGGTCGGCCATTTCCTTATTTTAATATTGTTTTTATTCTCCTCCTGTGCGTTTTTTTCTTTGCTACTACTCTTGCATACCACATGCCACAAAAACAATTAAATGAGCATCATGTTCAGCAAGTTCAGCTCAGGTTGTGCTTGTATTTTTCTGCTTTTTGTATTTTTTAAACATTATTATGTTTTTCATTTTTTTTACATAATGTAATCAAATGGAAAAAATTTCAAATCTTCCTCAAGCTAACTCTTCTTTTAAAACAGTACCTCTTCCACATGCAAACTACAGATGTCATTCAAACTTTAAGTAGGTCACAAGACATAGAACCTACACATGTTTCCTCAGTAAAGCCTGCTCATCTTAATGACACAAGCTACATTTTTTGTGAGTGACTGCTACTATGCAAGGAGGGGTGCTTTTTAAGGCGTCCGTCCTTATTTTCAGTCATACAATCAACAATCAATCAATCAAACTTTATTTCTGTAGCACTTTTCATACAAAAAAATGCAGCACAAAGTGCTTTACATATTTAAAATTATAATCCCACCCCCCCATTTCCCTCCCAACTCACATGCACACACATATACACACACACACATGCGCACACCCACACATGGGTGTTATGGATGTGTATCCATGACAGCACAGCATTTGTTGGTAACAACAGGGTCTGAGGAACTGAGGAAACGCCATCACGTGAGGAACCACTAGAGATTGGATAAAACCTAACAACAGGAGGTAAAATAAATAATCAATAAATAAAAGGCCCAAACCATAAATTAATTATTAAAAGACGAAAGGCTAAAATAAATGAAATGTGTTAAAAATAATAAGATGATATATCAACAAGTAAAACTGTAAAACACTGAAATTTTAGACAGTCAGTAAACAGATAGATAAATGGGAAAATACAATTTGAATAAAAGCCTTACTAAAAAGGTAGGTTTTGAGTTTACTTTTAAAAAACATCAACACTCTGTGCGGTCCCTAGGCAGGCTGTTCCATAAATGTAGAGCATAATAACAAAAGGATGCCTCATCAGAAATTTTTGTTCTGACTTTTGGTATGGTTGAAAGGCCACTGCCTGAGGACCTGAGGGTTCTAGAAGGTTCATAAGATAAAAGCAAATCTGATAAATAACTAGGGATAAGACCCATAAGAGCTTGATAAATCAGTGAAAGGATCTTAAAATCAACTCTGAAGCACACTGGAAGCCAATACAGAGATGTTAAAATTGGTGTAATGCGTGCTCTCTCCCTGGTCCTTGTCAGCACTGGTGCCGCTGAGTTTTGCAACAATTGTAACTGAGAAATGTTTTTCTGAGGAAGACCAGAAAGAAGAGCATTACAAAAGTCAATTTGCAGGTAATAAAAGCATGCATTAATGTCTGTGTTGGCTTGAGGGAGAAATGGTTGCACTCTGGCAATGTTCATAAGAAGATAAAAAGCTGTTTTCATGACATTTCTTGTGTGTGACTCAAAGCCAAGATCTGAATCAATTATAACACCAAGATTTTTCACTTCTTGGCTTGGTGTTAGTTTCAGTTCTTGCATCTTTGCCGTAAATATCTCTCTCTAAACTTCAGGACCAATGACCAAGACCTCGGTTTTTTCCTGGTTTAGCTGGACGTAGTTCAGTGCCATTCATGATTTGATATCCAAAATACAGTTATAAAGAGAGTTGATTGGCTTTAAGTCATCAGGAGCCACAGCAATGTGCAGCTGGGTATCATCAACATAGCTATGGAAATGTATGCCGTGCCTTCTGATGATGTTTCCGAGTGGCAGCATGTATATATTAAAAAGAATTGGACCTAAAATCGAACCTTGAAGGATCCCACAATCCATTTTATAGCTCTTTGATGAACATTCTTCCATAGACACATAAAATTCTTCATCAGTAAGATAGGATTTAAACCAGTTAAAAACAGTACCAGATATGCCAATCAGACTATGAAGTCTTTGTAAAAGATTGGAATGGTCTACTGTGTCAAAGGCTGAGCTCAGGTCAAGCAGAACCAGTACAGAGAGTTTTTTTTCATGTCCATGTTTGACCCGAGCTTGTTGACAACCTTGACCAGTGCAGTCTCAGTGCTATGATTGGCTCAAAAGCCCGATTGGTTGAAGTCAAACATATTGTTGCCATAAAATCATTTAAGTGATTAAAAACAAGCTTTTCTAAAAATTTGCCTAAAATGTCAGATCGGCCCGTACTTACTGGTAACTGAGGGATCTAAGTTATCTCTCTTCAGAAGGGGCTTAACCATGGCAGTCTTAAAAGCAGTGGGGAAAATGTCTGTCTGAAGAGAATAATTAACAATGTTAAGAACATCTTCATCTAAAAAGCCATAAACTGTTTTTAAAAAGGATGTGGGAATGGATTCTCAAAAGCAAGTTGCTGGTTTTAATTGTACAGTAACTTTACGAAACATCTCAGCATCAACCCAGAACAAACTTCTCTTGTGTTTCCTTAGGTAAAAACAAAGGTTCAGGGGTGTTAAAATTCATAGGCTGAGACTGTTGTAATTTTTCTGTGATTGATTCAATTTTTCTACTTAAGTGGGCTTCAAAGTCTTCACATTGTACTTCCTCCCTTTCTGTCTGTCCTGGAGGAGTATGAAAAACTGATGTTTGGTGGTGCAGTTTCAATGAGAGTTGCAGGTCCCTCTGTGCCAAGCCATGTCTTAGTTAAAAACATGCAGTCAATGTTGTTATCTAAAGTGAAAGCATTAGAAAAGTCTTGTTTAAAAGGGATCAAACATTTAAAATGTGCCATGTTCAGGGTTGTTATATAACTCAGAGTATGTTATATAACTTTTTTTTAAAACATCTGACCAAGAAGAGCTCAAGTCTGGAAAAGACCAAAACACATGGATAAGTGAAGCATGGTCTTTGTTACTCCGAGTACATGTCAGATCAACTTGTGGGTGTATTCTGGATTGTTTGTCTTTATAAAGGTGGAGTCTGTGATAGGCCTTGCACTGTAATAAGCCATGCCTAACATAGATAGAGGTGAAATGTATTCTCTCATTTGAGCATTGCCTAACACCACCAAGAATCCTAAAAGGCTATTTTGAAAGCAAAGACATAAAGACTCAAAAAATATTTTCTAAAAAAAGACTATACACCCAAAAGTGATAGTTAGATAGTTAGCATTCCTTTACTGGACCAACTCAGTCTGCTTTTACTTGGCTGTAGCTCTTAATGTGGCAAGACTTGTAATGATTTTCACCTCTTTTAATGTTTTTCCCCTTGTTCTGGAAGAATGAAGTAAAATGGTGTAAGGTGACAGGTTGGTGATTTTTATTGTGCAGGATGAGAGATATAATTTTGCTTCACGATCGTTAGTCAAACTGCAACTCTACTGATTTGTAAAATTTATCTTTTTGTCAAACAAATATTTAATTGATGGCAAAAATCAAAGAGGATCAAAAAATCGTCTTCATTGACTACATTACATATTTTTTCCACAATGAGGTACCATGAGGTGCCAACTCTTCATAGGACTAGAGTGTCTTTGAAGTATGCAGACTGTACATTGTGATGCTCTTAAATTAGGCTGTTCAAGAAAGGGGTTAGTCTCAGTTTTAAGAATGCTCTTTAACATGGAGTGGGTTTCAACCTCCCAGACTGTTGCTGGAAGTTGTTTCCACAAAAGAGAGGCTAGACAGCTGAAGGCTTTTGGCAACTTTAGGAACCACAAGTCTGCAACCTGGGACTGCAGAGTTTTAGATGGACAATAAGACATTACAAGCTCTTAAGATATGATTGAGCCTGATCGATTTTTTTTCATGCAAACATGGCAAGCCATCCATACTCCTTGCCTCTCCTTGCACTCCACACTCCCCACTCCCCAGTCATCAGTGCGTAGCAGTGGAGGTTTTACTCTGCAGCATGAATCTAATGCTGAAAATGAACATTTTCATGACACTTTTCCACTGACAAACCTGCCCCTGCTGCAGCCCTTTCTGCTCGACCCTCCCATGGGCTGACATTTAGCTCACATTGCAGCGGAGAGGGCTTTCTCTTGGCTTGCAAAAAAATTTACTAAGGCCCACAGAATGTTTGCTCCCCTCTCATCAGGATGTTTTCCCGTGTGGTGAAGCCTGCTGTCAATGAAAAAATGGATGAAAAATTTAATACCAGAGGGCTACTCTCTCCAACTGTTTACCCTTCAGTTATTCTTTGGCTCTTTGCAAATCCTCCAAATGTGTGGAAACAGCCCCAGAGCTGCTACACAGGAAAGGCATCAGGGTGCTTTTTTTTTTAACTGAACAACATGATTGTAATGGCATCCTCCACAGAGTGCACTTTACACAGCAGAGCTGGTAAAGCATCTCTCTCTGCTGGGTTTCACCATAAATTGGGAAAAGAGCTCTTCTCTCCCCTTACAGTTGATAATTTATTTGGGAGTGCTCACAAACTTGCTTGATATGAAAGCTAAAATACCCCTGCCCAGACTAGAAGGGGTCAACTCTCTGGCCCACAAGATTTATAACTCATGATGCTGCCAAGCGATCCTGATCACACTCAGAAAGGGAGACAACCCTCTCTATGTCCTCAGAATACACACTAAATTTTGTTTACATCCCATGAAGGTTGAATGGCAGAACTTGAGGCATGCAATTATTGAAGCTACTGTTTTGTTTCTTCTTTGAACAGACTGATTACTCAAGAGCCTGTTCCCACCTGGTCTTTCAATCCGTCCTTAGTGATCCGATCACAAGTGGACAGTGCTAATTGTGAAGGAAAAATCTGATCAAAGATTAGTTGGGTTAAATAAGGAGGTCAGGGGACAGTAGATGTCTTATGCAGAGGCATTTATTGCCGAACTCAACGTTGAGCAGATCAGTACTAACAACATCGCCAAGCAATCATGAATATTGCCACCACCAATCTGAGCTTGTCCTGTGTGTAAGATGTTTGTAAGAAGTCTTTGTATCCTCACATGTCATTAGTCCTAAACTGATGATAAACTGATCCAAATAAGGTCACGCTGTACACTTTCAGGATCTTACTGGGTATCAGAACATAAACATTCATACCCTCAGTCTTGGTTACTATGGCAAGGGCAGATGGGAAGAGTCAGCACAAATAACTGTAAGACACAACACTGATTATAACAAAGGGACTGTGTGACACAGCCATCAACTTTGCTCTACTTAAGTGCAAAGAAGTATAATGGCAAATGAAGAGGTGAAAAGGCCTAGGGGGTTAGAGAAATTCCTTCACACTAATCACGTGTTGGTATCAATATGCGTCTCCAAATGCATCTTAGGTGCGTTCCCACCTGTACTTAATGCTGTCCACTTGTGGTAGGATCATGCTATTTATTTTTAACATATCTGAAATGTATAACTTGACATAAAAAGTCACCTTTTGGTTAGCTTTCCGAAATTAGCCAACATTAACATTTGGGCCTAAGAAAATCTACCTCTTTTTCACAACAGAATGTGAATTTTGGCAGGGATGTTTGAGCATAAATGCAGTCAAATCTAGCCTTGCTTAGGTGCCTTCATCTCTCCTCTTTCTTTTTTGTTCTGTTAGGTTTTCCTGTCATCTTCTCTGTCTTGCCATTCTTTCTTGTGTCACTGTACAGCCACACAGTAAAGCAATGCAACTTCCGTGCTTATTTTAAAATAAAGCTCATTGCAGCATTGTGTAATATTTGTGTGACAAAATTAAATTAATCAATTAATTAAATTATCATTTCAAACTATGATTATAGCCACTGTATATGTAATAATGTATATGTGTGCACATATATACCTTTTCATCCATATGGTGTCCATCCTTTTCAATGTTTTAACATCTGACATGAGAAAAAAAAATTCTGAAGGAGTTGCAGCTTTTATTTTGTGTTGATGGTACGTCACAGGCATTTATATTAAGCGGAAACCCTGGTAGTTGCACCCCTGACAGAATTGTTGAAGGCTACAGCTACAGCTGTGTGGTCTGCAAAGTATCAGCTGGCATTTGAAAATGGGAAGACCATGTTGTGTGATGCTCCAGTTCTTGCTGCACTGTATGTAGTATGGAACTGGGATACAGCATCTCAGTTTTAATAATGTGATCTTCGTAAACAATGATGATGTTTCCTAGTTGTGTTATTTGATGTCTAACATGCTGCTTTTCATTAAGATACTAAAGATTTGTGTGTGCTTGGATTAATCAGAAAAATGCAACACTCTGTTTCAGGTATTGTTGTTGTGGGAATAAATCGACCAAAGGCCAAAAACGCCATCAGTAAAAATCTGGTCAAAATGGTATGTACTACTTTTTTTCTGAAAGATCAAGGCTATTGAATCAAAAGTAACTGGGCTCAGTAATATGTCTGTGAAGACGTTTCACCTCTTACCCAAGGGGTTTTATCAGTTCATGTGTGTCAAGACTTGTCGAGCTAGTCTGACTACCTGGTGTTGAACCCAGCTATTTAACCTCTGTGGAGGTGCTCACCAATACCACTTTTTTTTTCATTATAACAGAATGGGGCACTATCTGAACCACACTTTGGAGCATTAAAGATCATTTGAAACCAGTGGTCTTGGTGACCTCCACAGAGGTTAAATACCTGGGTTCTACTCCGGCTTGACATGCATGAACTGATAAAGCCCCCTGGATAAGAGGCAAAACATCTTCACAGTCATATTACTGAGTCTAGTTGCTTTTGATTCAATTGCCTAGATCTAAATATGACTTGGACAAATGAGATCATTCACAGTCTCTTTTTCTAGTGTTAATTTTAACATATGTCATATGTTTATGCTATATACTATATTATATGTTAGTTTTCTTTTTCATTTCTCCTGCTAGGAGTTAAATTAAGATCAAGAGGGTGTGTATGCCAGCTCCTCTGCAAGCCTTTGGCAACCTATGGTTACCAGCAATACCCCATATGTACCTTCCAGAAGAATTTTGGCTTAAATTTGATAAGTCAATAGTCAATGCAAAGTGATCATTCATCTTTGGGAAATGTAGAAGTTCCTGGACCTCTTAACTGGCCCAAGCACTTAGGTTTATTTTTTCTTATCTCTCTTTCAGTTTCTGAGGTCTGTGTGTCATGAAATATTGTCTGCATTATTTTTGTGAGGCAATATCAAGTATTTTTTACTTTCAAATTATAGAATATTTAGTTAAAATATAAAACATGTTTAAGTTCATTTTTGGAAATTAAAGTAAAAATGTCTTTCAGATGTTTGAGGCTGTGGAGGATATCAAAAAAAATAACAAGGTCCGCAGTGTTATTTTTTGCAGTTTGGTTCCTGGGATCTTCTGTGCAGGTACATTCTCTTCATTTAATGCATTTGCACTTAATTTTGACTGTTGGAATCTGATGCCTGGAAAACCTTTTATATTTCTATCCAATCTTGATGTCGTTAAATAAATTACTTTCATAATTAGATGGTGCCTGTAAAGCTAAACATGGGGTTCTAGTAAAGGGAATACTGTATTGTATAGCTTTTACAGCTTTATAGTCAGAAATATTTATTTCCAGGTTTTGGCAGTTAACAAAGCTCAGTGTGGTGGAGCACACTAAACTCCTCTGCAGCAGTTTCAGGAAGCCACAGACCTCTGGTGTGATACTCATGCTTTGTCCCTTATTGCAGGTGCAGATCTGAAGGAGAGGGCCAAGATGCACCAGAGTGAGGTGGGACCGTTTGTGTCTAAAGCAAGAGCACTTATTACTGAGCTGGGTAAAGACTACATAAAATTATAAAATTCAGTAACTTTTCATAATTCATTGTTGATCGACTTGTATGTTTTTACACTATAAATGGCAATGTATGTTCATACACTTCTTTTATTATTTAATGTTAACAAAAGATTTTATTGTGTTGTCATCAATAACATGGAAACTTAACGAAATATATATATTTTTTATTTTTGTTAACTTTTATAAATAACAGAAATCATCATGACAACACAGCTAAATTAGACTTTATTTTTTATTGAAAACAGGTTAAGTAAGTATGAGATCAAGAATGCACTGCATACATAACAGCATACATAGCAGCAGTCTCAAACAAATCTGTGCCCATAGGACATAACTGAGTAACATACATGTGCAGGATTACTTCCTCTAACTACTGTTTGCAGTAGCTGAAATTGATCAAAGTTAACATATTTACTATAAAAATCTATCTTTGAAGAAATAAATGTAGCAGAGCTCACACATAGTTAGAAATGTCAGATATATTAAGTAACCAATGTGACAACCATTTAAGGTGAGAAAATTTGAGAAAACTTAATTCTGAACATTCTGAATATTAGTTATAATCTCCAAATATATATACGTACTGTGAAACACAGATCTGATGTCCTATATAGTAACCACTGGCTCAGAGACAGGAGTGATGACACCCAATTCCTCTATCCTGGCTTCTAGAATCATCAGTAAAGTGATTGGTTTATTCTGTCTGGATTTGACTGGAGACACTGTAGCAGTGGTGAAATGTAACAAAGTAAATTTAGTGTGTGTGTGTGTGTGTGTGCGCGCGTGTGTGCGTGCGTGTGTGTGTGTGTGTGTGTATGTACATATATAACTATATAGAGAATTTATACTGGACACCCATGACGACAATCTTTGAGGTGGGGGGGGGTGTTGTAAAATTTGTGGGCAGCACCATATTTTGGCCCGATTTCATATAACAATATGACTTCATATTGGTAGGAAATCAGTAATTCTGATGACAATTGTTCAAAGAACAACCACTTTCTCACTCTCGGCAAAACAAAGAAGAAGAATAAATAATTGATATTAAAGAGAACCACCACAACAGTGGAGAAAATGAACAGTTCTAGGTTCCTGTGAATTAACATTACAGAATATGTTTGGAACTCATACTTATCTGACCCTATTTCAAAAAACCCTGAAATGACTATATTTCCTAAAGATAATAAGAAACCAAAAAGCTAAATTTCTCTTTCTCTTTCAAGTTTTATCTTTGTCCCTTTTTAATCATAAATTTATCCCATAATTGTTCACATACTTACCATCGTCTGTGCATAAGGGATATCAGTGAGTAAGGTAAGGTCTTTGCACAGAGCCTAAAGGATTTCAAAAGACAATACCTTCTGCTGTCAGAGCCCGGTCACCCCACTGCTGTCTAGCAGAAGATATAGAAGTATCAGCTGCCATATCACCAGACTGCATGCACTTTTTCCTCAAGTTGTTGGGGCAGCTGGGGGGGCTTTAAGAGGTAAAGCAGGTCATTCATTTATCGGAAAGTTGATGGATCTGACCCATTCCTCATCTCGTCTGTATTTCAATGTGCCCCTAGAGAAGATACTGAACTCCAAGGTGCTCCCGATGGCTGTGCCATTGGTCTATTAATCTGCAGGTTGGTGTTTTGTAGAGAAGTCACCTGCTATTAATGTGTGAATGCGTGGGTGAATACATGTATGTGGATGCAGGCTTGTGATGTGAAGTGCTTGGCAACCAGGAAAGCAATGTATGAATGCAGTCAATTTACTATTTACTTTTAAGTTCATCCTCCATACTCATATACAAAAAAGTTCCATATATTTATTTTATCATTAGCCATCAATTCATTTTTTGCTTTGTAGTAGCAGAACAGAACTACAGACCACATTTTTATACAACCTTGTGTTGTTAAATAAAAGTAAAATAAATCTAATCTTTTTAAATGAGTGGACTGGGGTCCCCTGTTATTATTAGCTATTATCTAGCTGGCTTGATTGTCCTTGCTTGGTAAGAAAATTAACCACATCCCTGTTAAAAAATACTTAGTTTGTAAAAAGACAGGACAAAGGCTTATGACATTTTTGATGTTTTGATGATGAACAAGCTTGTGTGTTGACCATTAAATCAAGTGTCTAAAGAGACACATGGTAGTAGTCACTCACAAATCACAGGACATCACTGAGTTCCACACATGCACAGGATTATGTCCTCTAAGTACATTGTCTTCAAAAGCTGGGCAAAGACTAAAGTTAACATATTGAATGATCTACACTTCAGTCCTCCAAACACTCATAAACTCTAATTTCATGACTCTTGACTTGCTGTGTTTTTTGGGGGGGGATGTTTTTTGTTTTATTGTTCTTGTTTTTTTCTACAGGGAACCTGCCAGTACCAACAATTGCTGCAATTGATGGTGCTGCCTTAGGAGGAGGCTTGGAAATGGCCCTTGCTTGTGACATCAGGATTGCCTGTAAGACTTTTGGATTTGATTTTGAGGTTCCAGATAGGCCTGCTTCCAGAACACTAAAACACCCATATGTATATATTCAGCTAGACAGGGCGTCTACAACAGGTGGTTTTCATTTGGTTAATGACAGCTCTTCATGTTACTTAACAGTATTAGATTACCCTCAGTGTTTTAATCAGTCATCAGCCATTGAGGGCCTTTAGACTTTTCTGTCATTAAAAAAATATTTGGATAATGCCACCCCTGGATGTCACTGAGTATGCAGTGACTAATTTATATCTTTACTTAAGTCTCTTTCAAATTCAACTTTTATTCAATGACATTTGAGTGCTGCCTTAATCACTAAAAGCTCACACCTAGCTTGGTAGGGAGAACCGAAATCTCAATTGCATGTTCTTATGAGACTATAAAATGCACTAAATATTATTCAAATGTAATGCATGCATATCCTTACACTGGAAAGGTAGCATAAATCTGCTGTTCAACCAGTGGTCATGGTTATGTCACCGACCAATGGAGCTGGAGTCGATAATTACCTTTGACTTGTGCAAAATAATTTGACCCAGGAATTACTTTCAATTGTTCCTATTCGCATATCAGAAAAAAAGCCAGATGTTAGTGGGCTTGATTCCCCAGTGTTTTGTCCAAGAGAATGAGTCACAACCGAACTCTGTAATTCAAAGAGGAAGACAATTATAGCTGATGTGCAGCAGTGGGCCGGAACCTGGGCATTTTTAGGAGGAAGGAAAAGATGTGGAGGAGGAAGAGGCAAAGTAGGGAGAAGAGCAAAACTGGCACCACTGAAAATTTTTCAAATTTCCAAAGTTAAAAATAACTTTAAATCATGTATTTTTAGTCTCTAGCACTTGGGCAAGTATTTAAAAAATATTTTTGTCACCTAGGATTTCAATTCACAACCCCTGACTCCAAGGACACATCATTGCCTGTTAAGCCACACTTAAAGTGACAAAGAAAAAATGGCTTTACATTGTGACTCCAGAAATTGGCACAGCTGCATCCAGGCAAATTTCAAACTAGTGTCAAAAATTTTGTTTTCAACTACATTCTGAGAATTTGTGTTCATCACCTAGATAACATACAGATGGCTGTATTTTATGTTCACTAAGATTGATTTTTCCATGAGTTACAACAGATGTTTAGAAATGCTCTATTACAAGAGATACAAGAGATTGCAACTCAAACATTCTTTTAAAAATTCTGTTCTTTGGATACAATTCTGAAATTTACCACGCTGCATCTACAATGACAACAAAGTTTTCAACATTGGAGATTTACTTTGCAGATATTTGCAAATATAGCTCTACACAATAGTTTAAGGTAACACATTTTAATACACTGCAGGCTCAATTTTTGATAAATAAGAAATCTGGGTGGATCTTCTGTGGAGGACAGTTTATAGATGCAGTGGAGCAACTTTGATGTGAATTGAACAAAAAATGTGGGAGGACACAGGTTTAATTAATTTTACATTTTTTGAAAAAAACAGAGTGATAGGCTTCAAAATTCCTGCCAGCTCAAAGCATGTGTAAGTGTCAACTCAATTAGAGCTACATGTTAGAATAAGTTGCAGAGTTGTTGCACGAAAGGATGATTTGTTATGAATTTTCAAAGTTTTAAACTGTGGATAGTTGCTATAGTGCCACAGAAGTTTGGGAGAAGACTGGACCTTTGTGCCAGATTTGGTTTATTTTTATGTATGGGAGGGCAGATTTCCCAAGGATACTGAAGAAGAACCTTGACAAAAACAAGTAGGACTAGCAGCCAGGCTGCCTGGCCCCTAAATAGAATCAGAAGGGTTTTTTTTCTAAAAGGAAATTGGCAAATATTATTTTATTTTCTGATGCAATACAAAAGATAATTGTGTTATTGACTGGAGTTAAACATGTTTGTAGGTAATAAAAGCTTAAAAGTCTCTTCTTTATTTGAAAGAGATGGCATTATTGATGCAGAAATTTTTTGCCCACATGTACAAAGTAAATTTCTTAAAATATTTCTGTGTCACTAAGTAATAAATGTATACCTTGCATGTTTTTTAGTCAAAAATATGAATCATATAATATTTTTTTTCTTTATTGAATCTTAATCCATCTTTACTATAAGTAGCAGTTTTAACAGAATCTTTGTGTAGGTGATAACACTGCCCTTTGATTGTTCTAGCCAATGCTGCGAAAATGGGACTAGTTGAGACCAAACTTGCGATTATTCCTGGAGGAGGTAAGACTAGATTTTATTTTTTTCATAGTATTATGTTGTAATTTTTACATTGCCTGCACACAGTAAAAGGAACAATTATGTCAGTAAATTTTTGTTTTACACAATGGTTGTATCAAATAATCCACTGGAAACAAAGAAGTATGTCTGTATACACAGGCATGTGTGTTTGTCCTTGTACATGCTGCTTAGTGAGGACCAGAACCAGTTTTTAACCAAAAAAGTAAGGACATTTTTGGGAGTTGAGGACATTTTGATTGTTCTTCACTTTTTTTCTGCCCTTTTAAGGACTATTTTAGGGTTAAAACTTGGTTTTAAGATTAGGGTTAGAATTAGGTTTAGGTTTAAGTTAGGGTTAGGGTTGTGCTCATGCATTTAGTTTTTATGCTTAAGGTTAGGGTAAGGGGCTAGGAAATGCATTATGTCAACAAGGGTCCTCACAAAGATAGAAGTACAAGACTCCGTGTGTGTGCGTGTGGGTGTGTGTGTTTAAAAATAAATATACAGTGGTCCCTTATTTATCGTGGGGGTTACGTTCTAAAAATAACCTGCAATAGGCGAAATCCGCAAAGTATTCAGCTTTATTTTTTACAATTATTATATGTGTTTTAAGGCTGTAAAACCCCTCACCACACACTTTACACTTTTCTCAGACAGGCATTAACATTTTCTCACATTTCGCTCTTGTTTAAATACTCTCAAAGTTCAAACCTTCGTAGATTTTAAAAAATAAGTTGTCGGTGCAGAACATTTCGTTGACATTGTGGGTTTTTTCGGGGAGAAAAATTGCAAACATACAGCACTTCACCCCACTGCACGGAGGAGATTGATTGACAATGGTCTACAGTCCCTTAGCCAATCAGGACGCAGAACACAATGCGCGTTCATACGCTGTAAAAAAAAAGCATGCAAATTTGCACTAAAAAAAATCCGCGAAACAGCGAGGCCGCGAAAGGTGAACCGCGTTATAGTGAGGGACAACTGTATATAAATGTGTATATTTTCACATCTCCTATCCAGGTGGTACACAGCGGCTTCCAAGGGTGATTGGTGTCTCTCTTGCGAAAGAGCTTATCTTTGCTGCCCGGATAGTGGATGGAACGGATGCATGTCGTCTGGGTCTTGTCAGCCATTCTGTGGAACAGAATAAGACTGGTGATGCTGCCTTCCTGCGGGCTCTAGAGCTCGCTCGTGAAATCAACCCTCAGGTTTTACGACTAATTAAGGCTGCTTCTGTTTATATTAGGCAGTGAAAAATATCTTTATGGTTTAAAACAGTTTGTTTAATTTTTTAAACTATATCAGACAGCAGTTTATGAAAACTCACAATCTTTTAAAAGGCAGTCACCTTTTGATGTTTGGCTCCACAGGGTCCAATTGCAGTAAGGATGGCAAAATTGGCCATCAATCAGGGGATGGAGGTAAGCCTTGTTATATATCATGTGTCATTATGAGTGTGTGAGCTTACATTCAGCGTTTTGCTTTTGATGCTCTACGTCCACTCTGCATCTCTTATACTGTATATGCAGTTCTATTTTGTAAACAAACTGTGTCCCTATCAGTTGTTTGCCCAAGTGTAGCCTTCAGACACAAACATTCAAGAAAAAGAAAAATAAGTTTGCACCCACCTTTGTCTGATTATTTCTGTTTGGGGTAATGTGCCTTTTATCAGATTTATTTAGCAATTACTTAAATAAGTCTCTAAGTTTATAATGTCACTGTATATAATCACACGTCTATTAATGAAAACTAACCTCTATGTGATCAGGTGAGCAGTTATATTGACACCTACATTAACCTTTGGAAAAGAAGGAACTAATGAACTTAAATTTAAATAGAGCAAAAAGAGGGGTTTGAGTGCATTAATTAAAATGTAAACCATAAAAGTTGTGATTTCATAAACATTTATTACTAAAACTACTCAGAGAGACTGACACAACTGACAGAAAGAGAATACTCAGTAGTTCAGACTGTGGAAAGAAATTAAACTATAAGTACATGTAATAACTAAAGCCAGGGACGACTGCTGATGACAGTAGGAGCAAGTGTATACCACATGAGCACTTCGAGCTGTTGAGATGTGTTAAAATATGTAGTTGACTGAGTAGAGAAAAACTCTTATATTGGCCTGTGAAAAACAAAGTTTATCAGCTGAGAGGTGCAGGAGAAAAAGGGGAAACTTTTCAGGTAATAACCACGACAATGGAATATCTTAGTTTTGTTCTAACACGCCCAAACATAATCTTAGTAATCTGTAGTAAAAACCCCTGTTCTTTACAGGGAGAGTGAGGATTAACCTGGTGGTTGGACAGGTTGAAGAAAATTTCCTGTAAAAGGAGGTGTGCACAGTGTTGATTCTCCTGTAACTGAAACACCTCCTCAATCTTGGTCTTTCTCTGGCGGGTTCTCTCCCGTGTTGCACCCTAATTCCACGGTTTTCTCTTCCAACCTCTCTCTATGGGCATGCACATAACTTGTTGGTCACATCCCCTGTGGAGATAACTCCATTGTGAAGTATGCTGATGACATCATTGTCATTGACTGGATGGAGGAGATGTGAGTTCATACTGGAAAGAAATCAACAATATTGCAGAGAGGTGCAAAGAGAAAAATCTTCTGCTCAACAAAATCTTGCTCATGGCTGTTTCAAATATATTAAAAGATGACATCTAGTACCACTACTTTTACTACTACTTGTACTACTACCAATAATAATAATAAGAAGAATAGGAATAAGAAGAAGAATAAGAATACACATTTGGGCTTAACCTGTTATATAATAAAAAAAACATAATAAGGAAATTCTCATCAAAATTCTTGATAATACCAAGATTAATCTCTAAGTGTTAAGATAATGATGATGGGAGCTGTCTAAAGTAAAGTACGACATATATATTAATAACATAATAATATAATAACAGATTTTTCAGAGATCATATTTTTACTTAGAAAGTATCATGATTAAGTCACATATGAGGAAAAATTTAGAATCTAGACATTTTCAGCTGCATTTTGTACATTTACAAAGAGATGCCACATTCTCTTTCAGGTTGATTTATCGACAGGTTTGGCGATTGAAGAGGCGTGCTACGCCCAGGTGAGCAAGTCACTTTTCTTTCCATGTTCTCCTATGTATCTATACCTTTGTCAAGATGTTGCCAACAAAAAAGCAGTCAGACTCCGTCATTTCTCCTGTCCAAGGAACTTGCTTGGTCACTGTCTCTTTTTCTTTCCTCCACCTTTTTCTTAGAACTGACACATTTATGTTGTTTTTAAGGTGATAACAACTAAAGATCGCTTGGAGGGGTTGGCTGCATTTAAAGAGAAGAGACATCCTCACTTTAAGGGGGAATGAGGCCTCACTACTTCCAGAAACAATCATGGAATTTTGCCTTCAGCTTCTGCTGTTCAGTTGCTTCTAACATATTTAAGGGTGAAACTGTACCTGACAAACCATTTACCTGTACAACACCTAGTGGACATTTGTTTGACCACAGGACATTAGGACTGATCCTGACTGGTGTTTCTGGCAATGACTTAATTGCTGGTGTCAGCTATCACATTAGG
Source organism: Acanthurus leucopareius (assembly GCA_029814765.1). NCBI lineage: Eukaryota > Metazoa > Chordata > Actinopteri > Acanthuriformes > Acanthuridae > Acanthurus > Acanthurus leucopareius. The sequence goes on from JAQMCX010000025.1 coordinate 108,909, forward strand.
ATTTGGAAATCTAGCCATTTGCCCTACTTACAGTTCTCAAAAATCCTGTAATCTAAAATCGGAATTACTTGGATGGTTATTACTATTTCCAGTACAACTGGAACAACCAGATGTTAGTCACAACTAGTGGCATCTTTGACCAGTCAACCAGTTACAGAGCCACTGAAAATTTTATAAAGCCATGTCAATGATAGATTAAAAGGTTTATTCCTTTTTTGGGGGGGGCTGTGTGTCGATTTTGTGTGTGTGTGTGTTTTTATTGTAATTTATTTTTCTGCTCACAAAGCTGTAGTCCCCCAGAGGTGTCTGTATGAAATTACAAGGGACTGGCTTTTCTCTGACTTGTGAAATGTTCAGATTGGAGTTTTGGATTTGAGAATTATTGATACTATGTGTAGGATTTGACATCCTCTAACTCTGGCACCTCCTTCTTTCCATGTTAGAAACAAAAAGACACTGACTCACAATGACTTGGCTGAAAAATGTTAAGAGAAGTGTTTATTTTTCAAAAGATCAAACCCTGTGCCATCAAAATAGTTTTATTTCTTTATTTTTTATTCAGTTTCATTATATTTCAATTGTGTTCTACAGTGGTAATATCAAAAAAGACACTAGTAACAAAACTTCATCACTCCATATAAAGTGGCTTTAAGTAAAACAAAATAAAGCTCAGTCCTCATTTTAACATAATGCTGGAGATGTTGCAAGATGCCATTCATTTTGAACTAAGAAACATTTTGGTACCTTGAAAGGCTCAAAGTCTCAGAAGTTGTAAAAAGATAAATAATTTTATTTCCCCTTTTTTTGTCTAGATGACCAAGAGGAGCATACAAAAAGAAAAAGGTGGATGTTTGTTCACTGATGCTAATAAATCAAAATCACTATAGATTCGTGGATTACCCTTAAAAGCAAATTTTTTAAATCACTAGGGGCAGGGTTACACAATGAAATGCAAGTTTGTAGTCTTTTACACAGTAGAGTGCAACAGCATGACAAAATTAAGAAAAATGTATAGTATTTATTTATTTACATTTACAAGTAGATCTGTACACCCAGAAAATTATGTGCATATTTTTAATTTTTAATTTGATCATGTAAACAGCAGCAAAAATACAATGACAATATGGTCAGCAACTAAATAAACTGAAAGTTCAACATTTTAGAAACAAATTTCATCAACTGCAACTCATTTGAGCACCAAGCTTTATTGATGTTACTGTATCAAAAAGAATCTGCCTTGCCTTATTACTGCTGGAGTCCTGCTTTTGAACACAATCTACCTGTCAAGTGCAACAACTTCATCATGGATGTTGAGGTGGAAACTGAATCTCTACAAAGATGTGGACACAGCAGTCTGTGATGTCTAGAAAGAGAAATCAAGAATCTAACAAGAGTCCCATTTTGTCCATTCCATTTTCCTGCAACTTAATATTATGGAGCAATCCTGACTTTAGGCTAGGTTTCAAAAATTTAGGGGAGCTATAGGCCTAATAGAGCAGAATTATTGGCAAAGTCTAACTGGCTCATGCTAAGTGTAGTCAGAATCTTTTATTTATTCACGTATCTTGTTAGATTGGAATTAGCACTGACTGATGAACATCAGTAGTTGTGCTTGTGCAGACTCAATGTAGAGGTCCACTTTTCAGGGTTTTGCGTCTCTAGTAACAAACTTTGTGGAGAAACACATTATTAGAGTCAGGGTCAAAATGTGTTATTCTAAACACAATGTTGATTGGAGGAGACCTGAATGTATTCTGTCTGTATGTAAACTATGGTTTTCTGAATAATTTTTAGAACTTCTTGTAGCTTAAAGAGGATCAATAGACTACAATTATTCAGCAATTTTCTAGTCTTTCAATTATTCAGAGCACTTAACACAGTACAGAATTTACCCATTTATACACCAATTACAAGCATTTCTAAACAAAGTGTCAACCTGGTTATCAGAAATACACACTGACTCAACCAGAGAATGCAGAGCCATGAGGGAACAATTTGGGGTTCAGTTTCTTACGCAAGGACACTTAGATTAGAAATGCAATACTGATGGTAGGGTCAGGGTTATCATTAAGTCAAAGGTGTGTGTCTGTTTGAGCCTGTGAATAGACTGTTGAGGCCCTGGCCAGCGGTTGTTTGCAGGCCTGGCCTGTGGCTTCATAATGGTGCTTCACAGAGCCTGACATCAGGCTGCACATCCCCACTGTGGCTGGCCTCCTTCCGGCAGATGTCCCAGCAACAGGCCGGGGGGAATCCGACCACAAGTTAATGTTGCGTAAAGAAAGACCGGTTCCCCAATACTGGAGGCGTGTACCACCGGCCACTTCTCATGGGAGACAGTGTAACTGTAACGGTATACTTACCAGCATTTTTTAGTTTGTTTTTTTATTGTTTATGTTGTTTTCTTTTGTTTTAGAAACAATTTTTGCCACAGCATGTCAGAGAAGTCTGGAACATATTGCTTTTGTCCTTAGGCTTTATCACAGGGACTGTGTCTGTTTTAACTATTCCTCAACAGATGTGCTTAGGAAAATGATCATTTAGATTGTATTTATAGAATAATCATGTCTTCATTTATTTTCACAATTTTCTTTTATTCCACTGTAGAAATAGATGTACTGATGATAGAAAAAAAGAAAACTGGGGTCTTTATACCATCCCAGTTTGGCATCTTAGTTTGTAGCTGTTGAAAAAAAAATCTGCAGTCTGACTAAGTGAGGGGACTCAGAACCAGCATGGGAAAGACATACAAAGTCTTAGAACAACATTATGTCTCACAGCTAAATACAGTGCAAACAATAAGAAAGAGGAGAGAATCATCAGGTAGCTGTGGATGTCTAAGATAGTGTGAAAATAACATCAGCACCTGCTGTCTTTTAAGGGGCAGTATTGTGAGCCCTCTGCATAAAAAGTTGATGAAGCTTTTAATGGACCCTTACAACTTTAAAGAGCAATCTAAATCATTAGCAAATGCCACTGCATGTTTGAATTTTCTGCTTTTTTAATTATGGTTTATGTCAACGCACAACCAACAGAAAGTAGTATAATAAACCATGCAGTAAACAAAAACAGCAAAAATGATTTGAATTATGTCAAATTTTGCCAGGCTTTTTGTTTTGGTCTTTTGCACTTAGTGATATGATATACAGTGCAAAAAGCTCTTGCTTTTAACAATAATGTTACATTAGTGATCAGATAAAGACAGATCCTTTAGAATCTTTAATTTATTTAGTTTATCACAGCAATTTATTTAAATTTTTAACAAAGAAAACAAATCAGACGAAGGAAGTAAGAAACCAGTTTTAAACATATTTTTATGGGAGAATTCCTCCTGAACAGACTGAGAACCAATATAGTCAAAATAAAAGGTCCCTCTATATTTAAATGTTTTTGTGTCCCACTGATGAAGTTTTTTCCCCCTACTGTAACCAAGTGCTTGCTTGTGTGGAAATTGCTCTCAAGTGTTGGGTCTTCATAACTTGAATTTTACAGTGTGGACTGGACCTACTCTATATGTGAAGTGTCTTAATACAACTTTGGCTGTGATTTGGTGCTATATAAATTTGATTTGATTTGATTTAAAGAAGGCTGATTCGTAACAATTCTGAAGCTTTGTCATAGTGGATCTCTGAAGAGCATTTTTATACTATTAATCATGCCATTTCGCTGTAGGTTTCAGTGACAGTCAAAAAATAAGTTCAGTCCGAGGTAAATTTTAAATGATGAATGGTGGGACATTTTGTAGTTAAAAATGCGCAAACTTTGGGGCTTTCCAGTGGGGTGTCAAGTGATAAAATTAGTTTGTCTTTTCTTTCCTGTTCATAAAATCTGATAGCTGATTTTTTCTTTATCACTTAATTTTCATTACTCTGGAAAATTAAACTTAAATTTAATATCCAAAATAGACATACCCCTAATTTTGGAAAACTGTGGCCAAGCAGGGGAAAGAAAACGTTTAGTTTTAGTTTAGTTTTAGTTGACTTGGAATCTCCTGCCACCTGCTGGTAGCAGTTTTTGTACCCCTTAACAAACCAACAGCTTTAAAAAATCTCAGCAAGGTTATCAAAATGTCTCAACCTTTACCCCTGTGCCAGGTGAATAATCATTTTAAATAAAATAGGTCCTAGCTAAAATATGCAAAAAAAAAAAGCAAAAAAAAAAAAGTTCTGTTTTACTAAGCAAACATTTTTGGTTTTTGTCAGCAATTAACTGAAGAGCCCTTGTGTTGCAATAAAAGCCACTAAACTAAGCTTATTCCTTTTACATTTGAGTTTCAATCGGGGAAAAGAATGCAGATGTATCAAACACTGAAATGATCTTTAAAAACAAACATTTTTAGAGTTACACTCAACAGAAATGTTTTTATCACTCTTGGATGTATTTTACTATATATTTTCCTTTTTTGTATTTGTGCTTTCACATTTTTATGTGTTTTGTCTAAATCTGTGATTTTGAGAAGTTAATCTAACAATTTTATCATTAACACTTGTGCAAAATATTCTTTTTCCTTAATAATGGAGTCCTGAAATAATAACTGACACACCAATTTTTATCAAGTTAATCCTAAATAGGCAAGTTAGGAGCTACGTTAGTGTTAAAAATATTTTGTAAACTTGGCATATAATGTCACATTTATATATATATTTATACACACACACACACACATATTCTATGGGCACAGAAACACCCACTACTGATTAACAAGGACCCTGAACTCTCTATGACAGTGAAACAAAGGTTTATTAAAGGAGTTTTACTTAATATATAATGATAATTCAATGGTGCAGCTTTTACACGTATAATGTAATGGCAATATCAACACATATTAGCACATCTATAAATCAGATATATGACATTTGTTAGCTGTAACATGAATGTTTGTTCATAGAATAGGCTGGACTTACATCTGTTTATTACAACTTTGACAAGAAACAATAAAAGTAATAAAACAATAATTTCAGAATTATGGTTGGGTTCAAAATATTTCAATAATTCTTCCACTAAAGTAAACATTTTATGACATCATTTTGATTCATAACCATCTTCATTTACTTTTAAATGATTAAATCCATCTTGTTCATCAATTTACAGTCTGCATAGTGATGAATCACTGTGAAATGTCGTAATAATAATCGCGTAGTCTTGGCTCAACAACAGAAAATCCAGGCCTTTCATCTGCCCTGTAAAACAAAAAAAGAAGTTAGGCATCAAAAATGAGGTACCCTAACAAGCACTGACCTTATTGTTTCAATTTGGTGTGAAAAACAACAAAAACAAAATTTACTTGTATGTCCAGCAGGTCCTCATGAGGTCATACATCTCTTGTGGACAGTTCAATGGGGCATCCATGCGCTTTCCACTTTCAATCATCTGCATGACATCATTTCCTTTCATTCCCTGCACACAGTGAGTAATAATTTAGGTTTAAGCCAACACTATTAGCAGACATTACCCAGAGGCTCTAAAAGGGTAAATGTTTGACTTCCATTGTCCTCCTGTAATTTCTTTCAGTAGTTTTCTGGTACAAAATATAATCTGGAATTTTTCACATACTGTAGATCTACATAGTTTTTAAAAATGATTTTTTTTAAAAAGAACAGCATGTCAAAAAGATAAAAACACAAATAAAATAGCAGCAGCCTCTTAAATTTAATAAAACAATGCAAGCTTTAGTTTAAATTTCCAGGGTGTTGTTCAGGGTCATGGAAAAAATTACTCATAAACGGATTAAGGAGTTCATACCTAGTCATTACAGTCTGCTCTTTTTGTATGTAACCAACCAATCATCTACTGGTCTAGATCCCTGCCATATCCACTCACCATTCGGTCCCTGAATGACTGATTGCCTTTATGTGGGTATTAAGGGGCACCATATCTCTGTTTGGTTAGGAATTTTTTATACCTTGTAAGGTTTCTGGCCACAGGAGTAGGCTTCCCACATTAGCACCCCAAAGCTCCACACATCACTTTTGGATGAGAATTTGAAGTAATTTATACACTCAGGGGCATACCATTTCACTGGCCACTTCCCATGACCCTTGGCCTGGAGGAGAAGAAACACAACAAAAAACAGTAGGTCCAAACATATTTTTTTGTCTTTTGGTTGGCAAGCAGGCACACTTCTACTTTAAAAGTCTAAAGAAATCTGCTGATAATCTGCTGATTAGGTCTTAAATATTCACAAGGTTTTGTACATACACAAACACACAAACACACACACACACACACACACACACATATATATAAATAAAATATATACACATACATAAAAAGGAAAACCAATTATTTCCTGGGTGCATGGTATATGTGTTGTGTATCTGTTTAGTGTTTGTGCTCCAAGTCTGTAGCATAAAGAACATTATATAGAAAAAATAGATAATAAAATATTAGAATGTTAGATGGACTATATTTTCTATTTGGTTTCTTTTTTTTGTCTTTTCACTACACAAAGTGCTTAACAACCAGTAACCATTCACTCTTTTACACACATTAACGGCAGCCTAAATGAGCTTCATGCTACCAAAAATAGGCTGTATCCACAATTATTTGTCCCAGTCACGAATTACCTTGTAATAGTTTTGATCCTCAGCAACGGCTTTGGAGAGGCCAAAGTCACTAATCTTGGCATAGTGCTGTGTGACTAGCAGTACGTTCCTGGCAGCAAGGTCCCTGTGAACAAAGTTATGCTCCTCCAGGTACTTCATACCCATAGACACCTGGTGGACCAGCTCTGTGATGTTTTTTATGGTCGTTTGCCTGTAGATGATAAGTTGTTATTTTAATTATGAAAATCAATATTGTTCTGATTATTTAAATTGTCAATAATTCTTAATTATATAAATCCCAGGCTAATACTACAAGAATAACAATACTATATTATTTTGTTTTAGTTGAAACTTAGATGTTTGCTCTACAACTATCTTCATCTGGACCAAAACTACAGTAACTCTTTCATTTCTCAAAAAATTATATATTTAAGCATCTTTTTCATACAGGTATGTAATATTATTATTATGTCTCCCTCATTGAAGCATCAATAAGTAGCCTAAAAAAGTAAATGTATATTTTTTTGTTGAGACTCATTTCCAAGGTATTAAATACAATCGCCTTAGGTTAAAAGTGTCAATATTTATCAACTTTGGAATGAGACTCAACAAAGGATTACCTTAGTTACATATTGTTGCCTTAATGTAAATAAGCAATGTTAGTTCCTTATTTAGACAACAACGGCGTACATACTTGTTTTTTTGTAGGAACTTGTTGAGTGGTCCCAACTCCGCCAGTTCCATGACCAGCATGAGGTTCTCTGCCTCACAGATACCGATCATCCTTACTATGTAGGGATTGTCCAGCTGCTGCATGACATTGGCTTCTCGCAGCATTTCCTCACGAACTGATGGGTTGTTGTCATCATTCTTCAGGATTTTGACTGCAACTGGCTTCTCTGTCCTAAAACACGAAGAGGGTTAGTGTAAGGATGACAGTACCACAGAATTTGTATTGACACTTTGGCTCAAGTGCAGGGTCCTTTTTCAGAAAGCTGGTATAGTTGCCTAATCTTAAGAAATATTGAAACTTTCATTGTATATTAGTTAATTAACCAAGAGTTATATTTAACATGTTAGCTTTATGATCAGCGTGTCATCAATGTAAGGACAGAGACAGCAATCTTTAGATATTGTAGATTATTCTCAGCTCTAAATAACATCATCTGTAGCCTACGTTCCCCTTTTGTCTAATACAGTGACTCTTTCAACATTAAAGCATCTGTCATCTGCCAAGTTTTCCTTCACTCCTTCACTGAAACATTTGTGATACATTTCTGTATTAATGACTGTTCAAAAAAATCAAGTATAAAGCTTTACACATATAAGACACTAATCAGTGAACAATAATTTGCTGTGTTGTGACCAGTCACACTGATAAAACTTTCCTATCAGGATAGCATATCATAATTTAAATAATCTGATTATTTCAGAGTGAGAATAATTGTTAAGGCTGTCAAAAATTGAACTAAATGGGAGCTTTACGATATATACATTATTTGTGGTCTTAATGTGTTTTGACAGCTTTTTGCTGACCATTTATAAATATGCACATATTGAAATATAGTCATGAGTGCTGTCACTGAATTTACAGTTACTTCGAACTTCAAAACCTTAGTAGCCGCAAATTACCAAAATCATTGAAGCTGGATTGGTTTGCATCTTTAAAATCATATCCTTGAGTAGACTATGTTTTATCTGTTTGATCCATTTTTCATCTTCATTTGTTGCCACCTGAATTTTGCCTCCATCAGGTCAAAGCTAAACAAATATATTTTAAAACCAAATATGGCATGAGGAAGCATTCCAGCATTTTTCATTCATCAAGAAAATTGAAGCCTGGTACATAATGCACAATTGGACTATGATGAATAAAATGTAATAGTGTTTTAAAAATGACTTACTTAGGGCCAAAGCACTGAGGATGCCAGGACCCTGTTGCAATTCAATTAGGGCCTGACTGACGGTGCAACGCCCTACTACTGTAATGCACAAAAATATTATTCTGTAAAGAAACTAATTACAATGTATTTACTTCATTAGAATAAACCCCTTGTGATGCACCATCTTGTCTATGAGGGGGTCCTCTTTGAGGGCTTTAAAATGCTTATTGGGACATGTACCTTACAATACCTAGGTTGTATTTGATTAGCTTGAGTTTATTTTTATTTATTTTTATTTTTTATTTTCTTATTTCGCTTTTGTATTATGCAATTTATTTTCATGGATTAGTTGAGTTTAAGATTCATGTTCCATTTGAATGACTAGGGTTAACTTGAATATTGTCTAGTTTGAACTAATAATGATACTGGGAACCCATTTTCCATTTACAAACAGTAAAAAAACACAAAAGCTTTGAGTGATTGGGGATAGGACTTGATGAGCACTTGCTTCTTCCTATTCCCTTTCGGGTACAGTAATGGATGCTCAGTGGGTCAGACTACTTACTGTCTATTGTGTCCAACAATGTATTTTAGTTGAATTTACTGCTTCCTGCTTTGTCCGAAATAAACCTATTGATTGATTGATTGATTGTACCTAAACCTAACAGAAATTTGGCTATTCGGATCAAATGGCTTTTTTTTCTTTCCCCCATTTTTGGTGATTTCTAAATGTTGTGTCTTAATGAACTACTAGAGATTTAATCGGACTGACTTGAAATTCATTGTATGTACACGAGACCTTTATGAGAAAGTTATCCAAAGTTTTTGTTTTTGATTAATGGTATGGATGTGGCATAACGGCCATTTTGAGCATTTCCCCATGACATAGAAAAAGCTCAAAACTTTAATGTACATAATCCAGTATACACTAAACTTCATGTTTGTTAACAGTTCAGGTCTAAACACAACAACACACGAAATAACGCTGTAGTCATAGCCCCACCTACTGGCAACAGGAAATTACATTTTTTACACTTTTGTATACTTCTAGCAGATTAAACATATCCACCTCAAATTTGGTCAAATAAACCTAAATATCTTGAAGATGATATGTTGCGACTCCTGTTTGCCTGAATCAAACTGGGTAACCATGGCATGGCAGCCAAGTTTCATGATCCCCATTACAGTTATTGTTGAGTGTTAAGGGATGTTCAGAAACGCAATAAACTTGACACACAAAACACATTGAACAGATGGGTCTCAAAATTGGGCATGGCTTAATTGCCAAATAGCACTTCCTATTACATTTCAAAAAAGCAACCCAAACAGTGTGCCTCACATACGAGTATGAAATACCGTAGGCTCATGTGTTGTCTCAAGACTTACAAAAAGCCTGTGGGAATTATGACTTAAATCTAATAGGAAGTCAGTTGTTTTGATTTTTAGGCCATTTTTCTGCAAGTTCCATATGTTGTACTTCAACAAACTTCTTCAACAGAATTAATCACGTTGGGCCCTCTCCTATGCTTGGCACAGTTTGGCACACAGAGGAGCACAAGAGTTGTCGCTAGTTTGAGGCTGACGTAGTCCTCATTTTCGTGCCTAGTCCTTTTTTATAAAGCATGTTGTTAGGGCTGGCTCAGGCTTGCCTTTTTCTGCTTTTTCGCCTCGCAGATTCTCTTGGATGGTCGTGCCTGGACTACTGAGCATGGCTACACTTTCTACTGTGATGGTCAAACAGACATCTCTATTATTGTTATTATAAGGGATTGATCCCTCCAGAAATAGACCCTATTGTAATTGCACTGCTTCTTTGTTCTTTCTTTCTTATTATTATGCCTCTTCAAACCTAAATTTGACCCCCTAAACATGCTCAAAAAACTCCCCAAATTTAGCACGCACATCAAGTCTGGTGAAAACCTTTATAAAATATAAAGACTAACCCCAAAGTGCCAAAATGTGCTCTCTAGTGCCACCTTGAAACACTAAAATGACCACCATAGCTCGTAGAAATGCCATAGTGAGACTGAACCAAAGCTCAATTGTTTATCTCATCACGATCTCAAGACCTCAACAACTGACACCCCTGACCCAAATCAAACTGGAGGTCTGCAATTTGTATGTCAAAATAAGAATTCAGTCTAAAATTTTGTTTTGTACAATTGCTATCTCCTTTGAGGGCCTTAATTGTATCAGCTTCAAATGCTAATAGATGATGAAAAGATAAAAAGATCTGTATAACATTACTGGAATGGTATGGATTTTTAAAAGCCATCAAAGTTACAGTCCAAAATCGTGTCATCTACCTCTTCCTACTTGGCATGGGAATTTGCTTTCTTAAGTTTCCTTAAGAAATACAGCCATTTCTGAGCTTTTTTAGCCAGGGCAGAGATATGAGACATCAGATATGAGATATGATATGAGATATGATATATCAGACAGCTCTCAGCTAATTCCTCCCTTAAGTCAAATCCTTCAGGAGGCAAACATTTCCATATTTTGTCATATCTATGTCTACAATATATTTTCACCTCCACAGGCAAATGGGCACATATGCAGGCACACAAACACACACACCTAAAAACTGAATTCATTTTGTGAATGGAATACATATGGTAATTAATGGTTGAAGGACTGTTTTTCTTTCAGCTACTTGTTGATATTGAATTCAAACAAAGAAAGGTGGTTCAGCAGCGAGGAGACAGACCTCTTGGCTCGGGGTTCATGTTATAGATAATTATTATTTAATCCATTTTTTTCTAATCAAATAAATACACTGACAGGAACACGGAAATTGCTCCAGTTGTCAGCGACTGATCTTTAAAAAGCGATCTGACGGCTGTGATCCTGCCCTGTCCATTTAGATTAATTTGGCAATATGATTACAATTATTCCTAATTTGTTATTAACTTGAGGATGGGAGGGACTCACATAAATGAAAGGTGTGTGTGCGTCTTGGCCAAACGCGAGATACACACACACCCATACGCACACTGTTTACTTCCAAATTTATACTTGGTGATCAAAAATATTTTCAGAGTACACTTTACTAACTATACTTAATACATCCAAAGCACACTTAAATACTTTACACTGTTGAGAGGTAAAAAAAAGAAAAGAATGTTGTGTGTGATTGTGGAGAGTGTGTGTGTTTGAGCACGTTGGCCAACTGCGCCGTATCTTAAGGTACAGGCTGTTTTAAATTTGCGCCTTGCGTTTAGACCAGGTTTTGGCTGGTCTGAGCCATGACCCAGTTTGTACTGTATACTGAGACTATGGGCCTCTCAGCAGGCACAGGGTGAATAATTTTTTCATTTATTTATTTTTATATTTTATTGGGCTTTTTGCCTTTATTTTTATAGGACAGCTAAGAGTAGATAGGAAACAGGGAGAGAGAGAGGGGGTAGTGACACACAGCAAGGTTGGAGCCGGAGTCAAAATCGTGGCCGCTGCATGGAGGACGAAGCCTCCGCACATGGGACACCAGCGCTACTGACTGAGCTACACAGCACCTGCACAGGGTGCATCATTAGATAGGGCCTAGTCTTGTAAATCCCAGACCAGTTTTCTGGTTTTCTCAATATTGTGAGGCAGCATTTAGAACATTTTTGAAGTTATCTTTTGCTTATTGTGCTGAATTGATTCCTGTTTAATTTTATATAGGTTATTAGTTATAATTAGAGATATAATTAGAGACTGATATGGTTTTTTCAGGGCCAATACCGATTATTAGTAGTCAAGGAGACCGATAACCGATATTTGGGACCGATATTCATTTGCAGTAAAAGTGAAAATATTGGCGTCAAAATTTTGAATAATACAAGCTCCAACACTTAACTTCG
>JAQMCX010000025.1:125933-164237 GCA_029814765.1 Acanthurus leucopareius
GTCACGTGTAATGGAAACTCAACCTGACGGCAGCTGGAAGTGTGATGTCAACTAATGAGTTCACATCTCTCAGCCAATCACAAACAGCCACAGCATCCGATACAGAGTATATATTCAGCTTCTCTCATCGGCTTCTCTCATCTCATGAATCTCATTCAAAGAGAAAAAAAGAGAGAGACGCTGAATAAATGTAAGTCAGTTGGTGTCTTAAGGATTTACCTGTGATTGCCTAAATTTTTCTGTTTTAGTCTTTATTCTTAATGTGATCTAAAAAATGGAGTACATTATTGCAAGGAGGATGAGGTGGAGATACCGAGAGAGAATATATCCCCAAAGGTTCTCCTATTTGGCGATGACAGAGCAGGAATGCAGGTGGATCACATGCATGATGCCTGGATTAGCCTGCTGCTGTGTTTAATGTAACTGTCCCTTAATTTTGTACTCCTATTCATGACACAGGAACAGATTACATCTGTCCCGCAAGGTGGTCCACACGTTGACGCGCATCGTGGCCTCTGATGCGCAGCCCGGTGGCCCCTGTGCTCTCCCAGTTGCTGTAAAGGTGACAGTAGCTCTGGCCTTCTTCGCCACTGGGTCTTTACAGCACACCGTGGCCACGGTGGTGGGGATCAGTCAGCCCACTGTCAGTTCAGCCATACATGCAGTGTCTTCCAGTCTAGCTGAGCTCATTGTGAGGCTGGTAGAGGGGCCGCCCCCAGTGGCCACCGTGTGCCTTCTTTGCTCTGACAACTTTTCTTTGGCCCTTCTCCTTACATCATTGAACCATTTTTTACATTGGGCAGCGGTTCTCAGAATATCTGGGCAAACTTGATTGACAATATTAGTAACTTCCTCCCAGGCTGTTTTTGCATCATCAGCCAGTGGAGGTCTGTTCGCATTACCATATACTCTGGTACTGTGAGCTTGGACCTCCCTGACCAGCACATCAGTTTCCTCCTGGGAGAAGTTTGGCCGCCTGGAGCTGCTGTTTTCTTCCTCCACGGTGGTGGCATGATGAAATTGGCACTGCACCTCGCCCGCAGCGCATTTAAAGGCAAGGAGAGGCGTTCATTTGATTGGTGAAGTTTACACTCGGCTGTGTTAAACCCACTCACGCCTTCTCTGCTCCCTCTTTGCCACTTGCGCCGGTGGGAGGGAAGGAGGCGTGGGTGCGCCATGCTGCATCAGACTGCGCCGTGCACGAAAATTGCAAAATACGCTGGCCACACCCCGTTGGCGCGGCACAGGTCTACAAAAATAGAGCCCATTATGTGTTTAGGTGGAGAAAAAGCACAAAATTGAAATTAACTTCTGAATTTAAGCATTGGACATAACGTACGTAAAGGGAATAGGGTTAGAGTTTTCTTTTGTTTGTTTGTTTGTTTTAAACATTTTAATCAATCGGCAGTCAGTCAGCCATCACTCTGTAACAATACGGATACATGGTGTCTATTTATAGGGGCATTGTAAGATTATCTACACAAAGGTTCAAAGAAAGAGAATAAATGAATGGGGTCAAAATATTCATTATCATGCTAAAAGATGAAGTAGGGAACACGTTTAGAAACACATTTACTGTCCAAATATTCTTGGCAGTATACTAGCTTGATGACAACATTCACATTAACATACTAAAGCATGTTCACATTTGCAACCCTACCTAAAGCTTTATCATCATTTAAAGACTTATAATTATATTGCACATTTCAGTAATTTTAGTCATAGAAGTTGAAAAGTTAAACTCAAAATAAAAATGGTGTTCAGTAGAAGGAGCTATACTGGGCAAAAGTATTTAACAAAGTCATAACTGGCTGACAAGTCTGTTAAAAAGGCTTTTGCAATAAATGTACCTTCTTTTGACCTAAAGGACACAACCAACGTACCTTTTGAGACCCTCAGTGTATCAAAATGAACTGTTAGGCCAATATCTTGTGAAAATTCCTTTTTTTAAAAAAAATATTTTATCCAGTGGTGAACTGTGGCGGTATTTAGTAAGAAATTGAAAGAAAGAAATTGATACATAAATCTAGTTTATCAGGAAGATTTTTGGAAATTACAGTGTAATTTAGTTTTAATTAAGAACAGAATCAAAACGCTGTATGCAAGTTTATGTTGAACATACCAACAATTTAAGATAAGATCAATTTTGGATAACCTTTGAAATTTTCTTATAGTAAGAATTCACTCCTTTTATTTGTTATCAAAAAGAAAATCATATTAGGTACAGACCTGTCAGATGAATAATGTACAGATGGTCTGCCTTTGGCCACAGCTGGAATGACACTACATAATTAGGGATCATAATGTTTCAGGATAAATAAATTTGCAGTATTAATATGTTAAAGGGGAATGACGTGTAATTACAGCAAACTTAATGCAAAACAAATATGCTGCTCACCATTATCATCAACATCATTGCTGCAAATTGATTAATAGTTTTGACAAGTGACAAGCATTTTTTAATGGTCTTTTATATTCTTAACTGGAAATCTTCTCTGATGTCACACATTGCAAACCCTCAGTCAACAGTTATCTGCTCTGAAGGACTTTTGGTAGATCACTCATATTTCAGTTGTTTTATGTCCCATAGTATGACAGCAGACACTGCTATATTTTGTCAGTTTTTATATGGTGATTTAAGACAGCAGTATTTGGAGCTCTGTATTACTCTTTGGTATTTTTTTTTGGAAATAAAACCTGCCCAAAATGGAGCAAAACAGACAGCTATATATAGCAATTTATGAGTGTTGTTCATGTCTATGATGTATCTTAAAACTATACATCTCCTCATGATCAGATGGTAATCATTAAGTTGAAATGAGCCATTTATTTTGCCACTTTGTCTTTTTGTTAAAGGCGTTTGGTTAAAAAAAACAAACCTTGACAGCATCATCAGACTACCTCCAATTGCCACTCTTCAACCTGCACAAACATACTGTTGCAGGTACCGTGCATTGTCAGTAAAGCTGCACATGAATCTTAATATTGTCGGAAAAAAGAAGAGGAAGGCAGGGTTACAGGTTTTAAACTCCAACCCCTGCTGAAAAAGGTTATTGCATGATTACAAGACAAGCCAAGAGTTTTACAAATATAAAGCATACAATTACCAGAAAATAAATTATTTACCAAAAACTGATTAGATTGGATCTCTGTCAATAGTTAAGATTTAATAAATTCTTTCAGGTATTTTCTCAAGGAAATCAACTGTTTATGAGCTCTACTCAAAAATATTTTGCCATACATGCTAATTTCCCTCTGCTTCAAAGAGCAGGTTTAACAAAATCTGAATTGTTTAACTGCAAGATCAAACTCTCTGAGCTTTTGGATAAGAATTAGTTCTAACAACTCTGAGTACATTCAGGGGAATCCCATGCATTTGGAATGAAACAGCCATCATTATTGGACCTTAACTTCAATACTATGATTCATCATGACAACAGTCAGAGCCTCCATTTTAATCCAACATGCAAAAATATTGACGTATACATAAACTGTGAAGCTTATCGATAAAACTCAATTTTTAAGTTCATACTGCAGCAGCACCAAAATTCTGCCTAATTTTTATATCAACATATCTCTAATTTTATAGAAATAATGTAATCAGTACAGCCAATCCCATCATGAGTTACAAAGATAAATATTTATTGATGAAATGTCTAAAGCTTTACTTTGACTTCTATTATTTAAACTGTGATCACATATTATGTGTATTATATGTATATGTTATATTAACATTTTAATGGCACAATTCTAACAAGCTGACAGTCGTCTTGTGCACATTCACAGTCATGGCATTATAAAGGAGGCAGAGGTTTTATTCTAAGCTGTGGGGGATTTGATGTTATGTCATATTTGAATGTGAGCACAGTAACACTGTTTAAAGAAATGACTGACAGGGCACAGAAGCTAAAAATCTTTAGACAGTCCTAGTTACAAACTAAAATCTCAACAGGATTTTGATTCTGACAGAGATCATCTGTTTATTAATGTGCTTTGATATGCTTTGATACAAAGTGAACTACAACAGCGTTCAAGTTACCGGTCTTTCTAGACCTTAAATCCTCAAATTTTCCCCCTCTCAAAGATGACATATAGTTTTCACTAAACTAATTTTCTGGAATTCACCATAAGTGCAATGTCAGCACACTACACACAGGACTCTCTGACAGTAGACAAGTCATTTAAGTGTAAATATAAAAGTTAAACTATAATTACATGTTGTAGATGACAAGGTTATCTATGGGATAAAAGAGCATTTTGACCTGCTGTTGAAAAAAAATATTGACCAACAGAATTTTTCTGTTTGTTTTCTTCTATTTTTTTTCTAATATTAATACCTATTTATATTGTTCATTCTAATACATTTGGTAGGGATTATTGGGAATTGCAGAATCAGTCAAATGTTTTTTGTTTGTTTGTTTTTCATCACAAAAAACTACACTAAACCAAGTGACCAGTGTGAAAAAAAATTGGGACAGAGGAGTCTTAAAAGGATGCATCAGTTGTGTCCTTCAAGTATTTATGTAAAAGGACCTTTGGGATAAGACATGTTTGTTGATTATGGCAAGAAAAGAGAGCTGCACGATTTGAAACAAACTAGAAGAATGTAATTGCACTGAATAACCTCTGGATGGCGGTAGATCGTAATTTCAACAAGAGCAGCTACTGTGTCCTCACGCAAACTGTATAGGTATATTGAATGAGTTTATGAGTGGAGCCATCTTAAGTTTTAAAATTATTAGCTCAAGGTTCTGTCAAAGGGATGGAGAAGGGATGTGATAGAGAAAAGGACCAAAATGAAAGAATTGTGTTAGCAAGCCCTGCTAAAGCAAAATGACGAATAGGGAAGACTTGAAGGACTGTTCTGAACCACTGTGACCAATACGTTTACAAATATAATGAGGCAGGAAGAACGGTAGTGCACCTTCTGGCCTGGTATCCTGAGTCTGGAGAGAATTCCACCCGCTGCAGTTTGCTAGAAACCAGAATGTCAGAGAGGTTATCAAAAGGTTCACTGGAATGTTATGTGATTATTATAGTAAGATAGATTCCAGAGAAAGGTCAAGTTTATCCCATGGAGCATACTGTATACTGAATCATCTTACTGGCTTATTCAAGTACAATTTACAGGAAGTAGGAAGACAATTTATGAACTTCTGCTTGTACAGTGTGCAGCATCTCTGTTCAATTTACTGTATAGTAAGCCTGTAACTAAAAATGACAAAAAGTCAAGGGTTTGTTCCCCAAAATTATATAAAATTACTTTTTTTGACCTCTCTCTAAAGGTATTTATTCACGTTGAAAGATAATTCATCTCGGAGGGATCAGTATTTTTAAATTTCTGTGTCCATGCCATGTCAGTGAAGGTTAATGATCCTATGGTAATCAAAGCAATATGGAAATATACCTTAAACATTATTTATTAAATATTTATATTTTTTCACAGAACAATATCCCAATTAATCAACTGAACAAACTTTCACAAGTTTTCATAGGGATAATTTCTTTGGTGAGAAGTAGTTCTACTGAAAACCACTTATAGTCCATTCTGTTTAGGTTATCCCGTATCAGCATTTGTAAATAATGTTGATGCTATACATTATTACATTGTATATTTGATATATATTCAAAAGAATTTTGTTTAATGCTTTGAGTACCGCAAAATTATTTAAGACAACTATTTTCTTCTAATAAATCATGTAAATAAATGTTGAATTACAATATTGAATAAATATGAATAAATATATATATATATATATATATATAAATAACACTTGTTCTAACAATAAATTTTCTACTCTTGTAACTGCCCTCTTACTATGTAAATAATGTACTGTCAGTGTTACATATACACACACACACACAAAATAGACATTCGTACAAATCACATGCACTCACAAAGAACTTACAAGGACAGAACTTAGTCCAGGATGGTCCTGTGGAAGTTTTGGCCTTCCTATCAGCCCTATGAACACAAATATGACAAATGCAGATCAGATTTAGACATATTACCACACTAGTATTTGTTAGATATAATTTAATAGGCAGTGGACATCATTTAAGTAAAAGTGTCTTGGATTAGTCTTAATCTCATTAATTTGTTTTATGCATTTTTACCAAGTTCTCCATCAGGCCTTGGACAAGGCTCAGTTAGCACTCGCAGCAGGCCATCTGGTTTGTAGGAGTAGTGCTCAACCAGCTGTTGCGAGGAGAGAAGTTTACATTTTAGGGTTCACTGCTCTTTGTGCATGGGTTAAATGCAAAGGATACATTTTACTATGGTGGACTCAGTAGAATTGTATGTAAAAATAAGACTTTTTTTCATATTTGACACTTTTTACCATAGTCAGGACTATATAGATTCACGAATAACTACACAAGATTCAAAGTGAAGAGTTTTCAATCACATACTTTTTGAGTCAAAATATTTTTATCACATACCAGAAGACAATAGTTGACTGTAATCTAGATATAAACAGATATAAACATAAAAAAGTTTGTGTTAAAGATAAAACTGAAAGTATAGGTTTTATAATCTGTTGTGAAGCATTCCAGGCTTAAAGCAACAATATGTAACTTTTCCACCTTAAAATAATAGTTTCAAGATCATTTTAATGCAATTGTGCGTGTAACAGGTTGACTGGGCTCTCTGCCTCAGCCACCTAACCCTCCTGTAGCTTGTTACTGCACTATGTAACTGTGAGCGGTGGGCCGCAGTTTCAAAACCAAATCTTAACAATGCATGTGAATACATCTTACAAAACAGTAATTTTGGTGAAACCGGGTCATATTTTATGGAGAAATATGCCCTCTGGTTTTCCCTCTGATGTGATTCACGGAGGTTCCTTAAAAGCATCAAGGCTTCGTAGCCTCTTGCAAAGAGGTTAAGCAGCAGTGTTGCCTTTCTCTTGCCGGCCTTGCCGGCAGGTTTTCACAAACAGCTATGCTAAAGAAAGGGCTACAGACAGACACAAAACTGGACTTATTAGTATTGAAGAGTAAGAAGCTGCTTGCTTAGCTATCTATCATGTGTAGTGGCTCTTGCTGGTTGCTCTGTCAGAAATGATGTCTGGTAATCAGTTTTTGAAGCCAAATTTAAGAGTTAAGCTGCAGCCAAGTTCATGTTGTTTTTGCTTTTGGATGTTGAATGTTGAAAGTTTAGAGCAATAGGTTCCAGTTTTTAGAAAATATGCACATTCTCATCTTTTCTGAGGTCAGGACTAGGCTACCCTAGCTATTACATTTTAATTCCTATTTGATATGACTATTTCTTAGAGAGAAAAAAATTGGTTACAGCCACTGGATAATAAATTAGACAACTGCTTGAAAACCCTAAATTTAATCCAGAGAGTAATAGTGAAAGACTTACATTATAATAACCAAAAATAGAACAATAACTCTGCTAACCTGCCACAGTGTGTCAAACTTCTTGCCATCAGGAATAGACAGCTTGCCGGTCCTGTCCCTGTCAATGCGATAATGCATGACTTGCCCTTCGTGTAGTAAACACAGAGCATAGGACCCATTCAGATCTCTCTGTCGGATCCTGCACACACACAAAGAAAATAAAGAGAAGAAATGGGAACAGAAGTCACAAAGCCCAGGGAGAATGGAGAGAATGTAGGTAGTAAAGGAGATACCATTGACAGGTGCTTTGTAATAAAAGCTGTTTTTGTTTGTTTTTTTATGTTTCTTTGTTTTGTATTGCCAGCGTGCTAAAATCTCTGCTTTATAGGGAATCTGATATACATATGATTTATATCCTTTATTTATAGATAATAATATTGTGTTAAAGGTGTCAAACGGATTTGTGAACCACAAACCTAGTACACATGACTACATTCAAATATAGGGGCAGCTGTAGCTCAGGCGACAGAGTGAGTACCAAGTAAAAGGTCAGTGGTTCAATCCCCAGCTCCCCCAATCCTTATGTTGACGTGTCCCTGAGCAAGATAATGAGCCCCAAATCACTCCTGATGGCTGTTCCATCAGTGTGTGAATGTGTGTGTATGAGTTCCTGATGAGCAGGCTTGCACTTTGTAGAGAAGCCTCTTGATATTAGTGTGTGAATGTGTGTATGCTGACTTGTGTTGTAAAGTGCCTTGACTAGTCAAAAGAATATAAAAAAGGCTTTACAAGTACAGTCCATTTACCATTTACAAAATGCAAACTGTGATTTAGAGATCTGTGTTTCTTTCCATCATCTCATTCCATTTGATAAGGATAAAGTAATACCACTGTTGGGACATGGAAAGTCAAGAAAAAGTCAACACATGTATCAAATAGCATTTGTATATCCCGTGTAAATGTAGTTATCCCCAAAATTAATAAAAACAGATATTTTCTAACTGTTCTGCTTTGGTTGTATTGTCAGCCTTTTGTTGATATTGAGATTATTTATTGTCATTTCAATTTCTTTCTTCACTCTGATACATTGGTGATAAGTGGAATCTAGTTTGTGGCAGTTGTGGTTTATGTGAAGTTTAACTCAAGTTTCCGCCAGAAAACACATTGCCACCTGATCTCCAGCAACAAAAATTTCCCAAGTCCTGCCACCTGACTTCACCTCCTCTGCCTCTTTTCAGCTTAGGATCAATATCATCTAAATCTTTTACAATAAATCCCTTTTTACTATCACTTCTGTGATCTGTGTCTGCATTGCATTGTGGTTCAAATTTCAACTGAAAATCTAAATGTAAAAAATACATTTAGTGCTTTACAACTAAACAAAATGCATCTGTTTTTTGTGAAAAAAAACAACAAAAAGTTTTTTGTCACACAATCATCTCTTCTTGATTTTTACTTTATTTTGCCATTAATCGTTCAAACAAAAAGCCTAGTGCAAAGTTTCAACACTGATTTTATTTGTGATAGAAAGCTTACATTTTGCTGGAGGGCATTCTAAAAGCCAGCTCACTTCTGTTCTGTCTTGTGTCGATTGTGGAAACTTTACACACTCATCAAATTTAGTTCATGTATATCCTTGCAAGTGCATGCAAGTTGTAAAACAAAAACTCATGTTCATCTTATAGGAAATGCAGTTGTCAGGCTGACAAAGAGAAGATTGTATCACTCCTGTTCAGTTAAGATAATTCACGAATTCTTCTTACTACAGCTACAGCACCTCTTGCAACACTTCATAGCTTGGGTCCTAGCTACAATAAATAGTCAAGTTGCCAACTCCATATGAAAAACATTACTGTTTACAATCTCAAAGTCATGCTTGCAGTCATGGCTGTAGCCATGTAGCAATGATAAAAAACAATGATATAACCAAAGGTTTGAATATATAGATTTTGATATTTTTGTAAAAAATATCTTTTAAATTATGTAACTCCAGGAAAAACTGTTTACCAAGTTATAATTTTAAGTTGAGTTCAATAGTTCTCTACCAGTAATATAGATCTTCGAAATGTATTTGAATAGTTAAATAAA
This sequence comes from Acanthurus leucopareius, assembly GCA_029814765.1. Taxonomy (NCBI): domain Eukaryota; kingdom Metazoa; phylum Chordata; class Actinopteri; order Acanthuriformes; family Acanthuridae; genus Acanthurus; species Acanthurus leucopareius. The sequence continues at coordinate 135,369 of JAQMCX010000025.1, forward strand.
TTATTTTCACATACTTCTTTTATTTACTTGTTCGAGCTGCTGCTTTTTTTTGTCAGTCCTGAGAGATTTAAGGCATACAGTTTTAGTGACTTTTAAAATAACCTGTAAAGCCAATTAAATCTGTTAACTCCCTTTGTGATGATGAGTCAAATTTTCTTTCTATGTGATAAATGTATACCTTTCAATTTTTTGAATTTATTTTGTCTTGTTTGTTTTAATAACACTTCATGCCTGCTCTAATCCAATTTTTAGCTGTTTTTTGATGTCTTCAGCCTTAGTCTTGAAATATATAGATTTTCATTATTTTTCTAGTTCTTAGGATTGCCATCAGGGAAAGTATTAATAGTATTTAACCTTATCTGTTTCCATTCAATATGGCTGTATCTTGCTGGTTGATAAATGGGAGTAATTATTTTCAATCATAGGATCTCAGAACCAAAATGACATTACAGTAATACAGAGAAGTTCAGTTAAAGGAACTAAACAGGAACTGAAATAGACAGCCTTGGTGTCATTATTTATAAATGCAAGGGTCTTTTTAAAATTTATATTCTAATAACATAAAAAATGCTAAGCTATTACAGAAATGAAAATATCTTTCTCAACAAAAGATTTGAGAGCTATAATAGTAACATGAGGCGGTGTTTCAGTGAATATACATTGTTTCTTTTTAGATGCAACATGAGAAAAGGGACAGAAAAGTCACATCTTGCCCTACTGTCATGCTTCCTCTTGTTTGGCCACTTCAGGAAGTCTTTTGCAAACTGTCAGAGCGGAAACCACAGTGTGTGTGTGTGTTCCTCTGTGTCTCTTCAGCCAAGACCACTGCCTTTCAACTGTGACTGCAACTTAAACTCAAAAGTTTTAGCTACTATAAATATTTCTTTCTCGTCTTGTTTCCCAATGGTTCAGCAAGTACACATTTTATAAACATCAACATATTATTTTTTATTTGTTAATAGAAAGATAAAGATAATATAAGGAAATTATTATTCTATTGTCACTGTAGATTTGTTGAGCTCACATTCTTACAAAGCAGATGAACAAAACAGGAAAGAGGGATCATGACACTGATAGAGTTGAAACTATGCTTGTACTGTCTCCATTGCCTCAACTTCAGCAAGTAACTATAGTAAATTTTGCAGCATAAATAATGAGATGCTAGTATACTGGACAGATTATCATAAGGCTTGGTGAAAATCAAACACATTATTTTTAATTTATGCTTTTTAAATATATTTCTTATTGACGCAAAAAGAATTGTTGACATTTCTAAATGTTAAATGAAAACAACTGTTTAACTCTCTAGCTTGAGGAACCAGCTCTGATTGTACTCTACTGCTTTGACAAAATAGTTTTACAATTTAAAAGTGTAAGACCTGAACAATTAGACCTCAGACAGACATGGAATTACATGGCTGAGTTTGCCAAAATTTAACTTGTATTATAATAATATATATTGTAAGCAGTGTCATGGGATTCCACTTATGTTTGGATTGTCCCCCACCTGCTCTGGCAGTGAGATCTGAGACTGAAACTTGGCCTTTGCTTAAGGGTAAAAAATTCAAGCTCAAATTACGTTGATTAAGTGAGAGCAAATTTTGTTTTTATATTTATAAAACTGATATCATGTCACAACCCAAATTCAGATGTTTTCTTCAAAGTCAGTATTTAACATGTTCTTTAAGTGTTTAGTTGAAGTAAATAGTGTAGCCAATTTTGAATTTGTAATGGTTATTAAAGGACACAGCTTGGGAAAAAACTTATGAAGTTAAGAGTCTCTTGTCCTGAGAGTATAACAGTGCATCCAAATTTGATTATTCTTATTGGTCAAATTTGAACAATTTGTTATAATTCATTTTACACCTTTTACCACAAATATAAGTAAATGCTATAAAAATGCACTTGCAAAATACTTACAGGAATTTTCCATTTGTACGGGAACCATTTTGAAGCCTGGGCTCAGAGTTTTCTCGTGTTATTGATCCATGGAACCAAGGCATTTTTTCATGTGCAGTGGTGGCAATTAGCTTCTCAAGCTGAGGCCTCTGGCTGATGATGGCCTGCTCTAGGGCTGCTCCCTGAACAGGCACACACACACACATACTGCTGTGCAATTGCTTGTTGACACACATATGTTGATGGAAACCAAGCATATGAAAAACCATAAAGGTGATAAGGCATCAAGAAAATCTTGAGCTTAAAAATTCATTGTTAACTTGGAAAAAAAATAAAACAATATCACAGGATTCAGAAAGTTTAATGTGAAAACAAATTTCCCTATGGGGACAATGAAGTAAATATTGTATTTTTATTTAAATTTCAAACAAAGAAAGTAAACAGTGTGATACTTTTTTTTTTCTATTAAGACAATGAAGAATAATTTTTTTCATAGCCAGCAAGAGAACTTTGTGAAATCTTTGTTTTGTTTGGTTTTGATTTTTCAGCTCTGGCCATGAGTTAACAAAAACTAATTTTTATCTGGGAAAATTGCTGGCATCACTATCAACAAGTCTGATCAGTCAAAAAAATTGTAAAATTACTACCCAAATAGTATAATGTAAACATCCTTCAAACAGATTTCCTGCATAACTGACTGACTGTACTTATCGTAAACCTGAATGTATTTGTAAATCTCTATAGAAATTCTTACTCCACTAACTACATATTCTAAATATTCTGAATGACTTTGCTTCTACTTATATGATAGAGTAAAAACTAACCTGCAGGTTCCAGGTCTGCTTTACATACTCTCGAATGAGTTTTTCCTTCAGGTCCTCAAATGGCCCCACTTTTGGCTGCATGTTCTTGGGCCTATTGCATGGCTTCTTTAGCAGACACACAAGGCCATCCGTCTCCTGGGAGTGATAATCAATCACATCCACAGGGGTTCTATGGCTTTTTCCTCCAGCAATAGCATATGTTTCATTTGATTCTCTTTCAATGGTGTAATGGTAGCAGTGGCCTGAAAATGACACAGAAAGTGCAAAGCCTCCAAGATAGTTTCTGCTTTGTCGTAACAGGTATAAGCCATTGCTCATGCCTGAGTGCCGCAAGTAGTCCTCTGCCTCCTCCCTGGTGATGTTGCCATAGAAGAATGGCAATGTATTTGCTTTGTCAGCCATGCTGGCTTTCTAAATAGAGCAAAAAAAGAGGAACAAGTCAAAATTAAGAACAATATACTCTGAATTAAAAAATGACATTTCACATATTTCTTTTTTAAATTTTACAGAAATCTGTATTACATACCTAAAAGAATGAAAAAATGAGTCACAAAGTATTTGGTTCCAATGAGAAATGTTGGTTAAATTATAATGTGTATAGTACATTTTGTCTTCCTCACAAGCTCCTCCATTATCAGTACCCCTTCCAAGAACATTTTAACCCTGTTTTCTAGCAACTTCACATACTCTCTATTAAATACTGAGATATTCTTACCTCAGGGGTTTTCATAGCTTAGTACCTCTGTATCTCTCTGACCCACTTCATATCTAGCTTATCTTCTCAATAAATCTCCTTGCTCGCTTGACAACCATGTGGTCCAGAGCCTTCAGCTATTCTGCTCTTCACTTCAGGAACTCTCTCCCCAAAGTCACGCACAACTTTGATTCTCTCCTAACCTTCAAATCTTATCATGACACACACTTTTTGAAATTGGCTTTTTATCTCAGATCCAGCTTAATCAAGCAGTCTTTTCAAACAGCATTTATTTGTGTCAAATTAAAATATTGAATGCTTCTATTTCCTAAAGGCCCAAGCATAATGAAAGTGTCTGATGTGCACATTCTTGAGTACATCTACTGTTTTAAAAGGCTGAACATACACCGAAAACCATATCAGACACATCAAATTGCCCTGATACTGTCCCTCTGACCTCTGTTACAATTTTGGAGGGTCAAAAGTAGGGACCAAAGCTGCTTTTTATGCAGTCTCAATACCTGTTCAGAGAGAGCTTAAAGAAATATGGTGCTAGGGTAAGAGAGAGAGACCCTCTCAATTGTAGTAGCCTTACTTTTAAGTTCAGCTAGTCAGTATTGATCTCAGTTCTGAATGCTGATGTCAGTATTATAATGTTCTGTCATTAATGGAAAAAGACAGGAGAAGAGGAAACAGTTTGAGCGATGTAACATCACAGCTGTTACATTATTATTTTGAGCTGGATAAATTATTTCAAAATATACACAAGAATCATCTAAAACACAGGTTTTTATTTTGTCACACTGGCTGAGATATTTGTAATTCTGCATTCTGATAAGTCAAAATGATGAGAAAAGTCTACTAACCAATCATGGCTACTTTTAGCTAAAGCTGTGTCTTTCTTTTCACAAACTGAGAATTTTGTGCTAAGCTGCACATCAGGAGCACTTTGTGGTCAAAAGTTAGCTGTCACTTAGGGGTTAGCAAATACAAATACAAATACATATATACAAATACAATACATGACAATTGTTGGAGCAGTTACTAACAGCAAATGGTGTTGTGTCCTAATTTCCTTATAAATATTTAATAAAATTTGTTAGTAAAGCCCAACAAAGTCTGTATTGTTTTACAAAAAAAACTTTACATTTTTGTAGCCCCATGATGATTCTGTTTTACTTTGGTATAACTAAATATGTTGTGTCTTTTACAATTTAATATATGACAGTCAGGGCTTTGATGCCCCCATACACTTTAAACTTTAGATGTTTTAAATGTGTTTATACCCTGGTTCTGATTGAGACAATAAGATTAAAATATCAAACCTAAAGTTATGGTTCTAAAAAAAACACAAAAACTGACATCATAGGCTGTAATACTCTAATGCTTCAAAATTGGACAAAAACAGCCCAAAGCCAATGAAGTAAAAGTGCAGAAGAATGAAAATTTTAATACCCATAATTACAGGACAACTTATTAATTATATCTGAAGGAGAATATTAAGTGATATGATCAAAAGCTCTAGAACAGATACAAAATTGACCTTGTCTGGCTCAAGGTTTTTTTGTTTGTTTGTTTGTTTGTTTGTTTGTTTAAGAAAAATATAAGAGTAAAATCAAGTCACTTTCACACCCACACTAAAACTTAAATCATCTAATAAAGGGAAAATGTATCTTTGGAGAAACTGCTTGTAACTCACAAACAACTCATATATGACATAAGGAAGGTTGACAGTCTTTAAATAAGGGTGTAATGACCCTGGTTCAGTATTTTCCTGTGCAAAAATTGTATTAATTAACATTCAGCTGTCAAAAAGTAGTTGTATTACATAGCACAATATGAAAGTACTAAAGTTAATTTAAAAAACACTTTAGAACAGTTCTAGATTTCTCAGTAACTTTCCAAATCTAAGTCAGCTCCCAACAAGTCCTTTCTGGGGTCATAAAATATTCATTTTATGTCTGAGAAAGAAAGAAAACCAAATAGATAAAGAAAAATAATAGGGAATAAATGTGTCCTAGAATCAAGTAAAATATTTTATCTTATTATCTATTACTTATTTCCAGATAATTAATATCTTAAAACAAGGGTAATAGGCAAAACTCAGAAAGAACAACAATAACTGTACTTACTGTACTCATAGAATAGTTCCGGAGTGTTGATCCTCTGCTCTCTGTCAGTCCTTTAGCATATCAACTGCTTGAAGTCTGAACAACATGTGAGCAGGCCATCTTAGATTCAGCAATCTCCTGACAAACAAATAATATGTTGTCAAAACAACATAAAAACAGATTTAGATTAAAAGATAACTTCAGCTGTGTTTTTCAAATTAAACAAATTAACTGGTAGCCTATACACTGACACACAGTGAGGTGGTGGAGCACTAAAGCTTCCTCATTTCAGTGACTTCCTTGACATTTTAATTCTTTTACTTCCTTTTTTATCTGAACACTGAACACTGACCAACATGTGTGCAACATGCAGGAAATGATGTGACAACTAAAGAGCTGCATGTGACATCCATAACTATGCTGCTTTAGTGATATGTTTTAACTGAGACAAAAAAAATTTTGTTGACCTTGAAAAGAAGACTGCAAGATGCAGTTAAAAGCCACCTCTTTTTTTGCAGTGTATACACACACACACACACACACACACACACATATATATACACACACATACATATATATATATTTTCTGACACCATATACATGTATATTCAAATGTAATAACACAACGACCAATGTGCATATTAAGTTATTTTATTCTTGAATAAGCTTCTTTATATCTATGTCCATTTTCTGATGTTTTGTTTTAAAGTATTTAATCACACTCAAGTAAAGGCAACAGCTCCTGTTATTTGCACAAAAAATGTCTTAGGGTAATTCTAACATCATGTTAATGTCCATGCAGCACTGATAACTAAGTTCTCTGTTAATAAACCTTAATGCACATGCATCCCTGCATGCACTGTGTTAATGAAACACTTTTCTTCACTAAGAATTAATCACACTCAGCTTGAATTGCAATTCCTAATCCTATATGAATTTAACAAAATATAACTAAAAGATAGCCAGTCGTGTATATGTCCATATTCCATGTTATGTAACTTTTTGGGGAAATATTTGTTTCTTACCTGTGTTGCCAATCTATTGTTTTGTGTAAAACAAAAATGACACACATGATGCACATATACTATTGACACATAGCCTATGTAATGATTTATTATCCAGATTATTATTTTAAGCTTACTGATGAATAAAATAAAAAGTACTTGAAATTGTTAGAGGAATGGTGAAGCAAATGAGAGTCAAAAAACAGGAAAGCAGTTCAATACAAGCAAGCCAAATCAAAGATGGACCAGGCAAGAATTAAAATCCAGTAACAGGTGAGATGAATATAAAACAAGATGAACAAAATTACTTCACATTTAATACACCATGAAGAAAGATCAACTGGCAACTAAGAATGGGATAAGTATATTTAAATACACTCTAAAGAGGGCTTACAAAGAACAGGTAAAACTAGTTAACAATCAAAAAGGTAGAGAAGCACACAAAGACAGGACATAAAAACAGGACAAGATAATATTAGGCATGAGGAAAGACAAAGTAAAACCAAGCAATGAATAATCAAATTGTTAAATGTGTTTTTGGCTGCTGCAGATTGCCTTTTTATGTATATTTTTTTCATCAACCATATTTGGCTGATAAGACAATACAAAAATATATATTTTTTAAAATTACTGTTTTTTACTTATTTTGTCTTATCTTTAAAATTATTGCTAGATACTGTAAGCATGTGTATGGGTTTGAGTGTGTGTCTGAATATGTTGCGGTATTAGCACTGAGCAGTGTAAGCAGGACAGATAGTGAAGTCATGTGTTAAAAGCAGAACATGTTTACTCAGGAAGTGCCAGCTGGCTTTGGTGTGTTTTACACTTACAACATGCTGTCAGTACAACGCCCACATAAGCCAAGACACTGCAGCCTTTTCCTGATTTTTTTTGTCATGATCTATAATTTTGTTTCAATAAAATTAAATTGAGATTAAGGTTTTTTTCATGTGAATATAAAATATTACTTATACATACATCACAAAAGGTAACTTGAATGCCTTACTTTTTGCATATAAATTAGTGTTTTAGACCTTGACAGTTATGTATTTCCGTGAAAAGTCAGTACATTTGGTTGACACTTTTTCAAGGTTCCTGTCCTATGAAAGATAGATTTTACACAAAGCATGTTTCAATTGCAGTTCACAATGCATCTCTTAGCTGCTCTGAGAGTCTTATCTTCTTTGTTTCTCTTCTTAACCCTATACAAGCACCAATCTTCTCAAGAGAATGACAGCACATTTAGAAGACCCACTGTACACATCTACACTCAGTGGTAAAAATGAGAGGACTATTAATACACCCCACTTGACAGATTAAGCTTTAAATTCATCCAGACTTGTTGCCTGGTAAAAAGTCCACTGGTGTTGCAGGGTTGAAATCATTTTTGGAATGGAGTTAATCTTAACACAATAAATTCATATAGGTGGCCCTCGCAGAGCAAATATTAATTCATTAAAAGGTTACTTTCTGAGATTTAGCTCATGTGTATATTTAATTTTCTTGACTGTTTTCGCATATTTAGATGGACTGTGTTATATTTCTGTACTTCATTAGACAAAATAGAAAATGTAGGACAAGAGCAATTTAACGTAGTAATGGATCTATTCTTTAGGCATTGTGGTAATTACTAGCTCCCCTGGCTTTGTTGGCAGTGTAGTGTTGAACTTGTCAGGATCTGTGTAATTTAAACATTAACAGCCATGTTTGTTGTGCACTCTTTTGGAGAAAAATATGGAACACAAGTCATTACAAAAAAACTTAGTGTTTGAGTAGCCAAAAACTCCCTTTAGTTACAAATAAAATTCCATTTTACTTAACTTACCGACAACTTATTCACTTCATAGTACTGTTTAACACCTATTTCAACAAGAGAGTTTGTGAACCCAGATTTTTCTTGAAAACACAGATTTTACTCTGAAGTGGTTCTCCTTTCATAGTACAGCCTTCAAATTTGTGTGGACAGGACTGCTCCCCTTGAAAGTTAGTCATTTTTTATTTAATATAGTCACTAAGTGAGATTTTAATTTATATAGCCCAAAAGTCCCAACAGAAATTATCTAAGGACATTTGCCAAATATCATAGGTTTAGAGCATATTCTCCATTTAAATAACTAAAATTTGCTTATGTTATGTTCTAATTTATGTGCTCCTTACTTTGTTCATTTTGGAACCTCTAATGCCTGTCATTTAATAGCATTGTTTTCTCCTCTCCTACTCTGCTTAGCAGCAGTAATATTTTTCCTAGGAGGGCAAAAAGAATGATCATCTTCTAGTTGGCATAAACTGATATTTCTATCCTAACCCTAACCATCCCATTTCTTCAATCTTAACCTAACTAGACCCACCAATGAAGTCAACAAATGCAAGTGAGTCAGAGTTAAATGTGCGAAAGTTGTAAAATATGACAGTTTTTTTAAATATGTAAACTCTGACCATTTCATTGTTCAGGTTAAAATGCTCTGTTTTACACCCCCCACCTCAGCTTTATTTGATGAAGTCAAACCAAAAAACAACCAAGAAACGAACAAGCAAACAAACGAACAAAAAATAAAGACGTAATCAGTATGAAGAGTTAGATCATTGTCACGGATCATATGTTATTTAACTCACATTTCCGCTTCCCAGACCCTTTTGGACAATTAACGTATGTGGCAAGTGAATTCATAACTACAACCCTAATGAGATTTTTTTTTCTTTGCTGTTTTACCCCTTCGTCTCATTATTTCCTCCGCATTGCTTCCATTTCCTACATCGTTAATTTCTCTATTGGAACTCAGTATTTATGTAGGCTATCTGCTGAGTATCGTGCTTCTCTGGTCCTGTTAAAATTGTCAGCTTCATATTTGCTGCTAATAATATGAATGGCTGGCGGATACAGTTCTCATTAAGCTATCAGAATGCAGTGGTTAAATAAACTGTTACTGATGTCCATATACTCACCTCTGGAGTGTAGTATATGTCTAGCCGGCAGTCGGTCTCTATCACCGAGTTGTTTATATTCTGTAGGCTCGCCTAGAACTTTAATATAATTTAAGCAAGATGCTTTTGATTCTGCACATTTGATAGGAATTAGTGTATTTTTATGGCTCGACAGCATCCTGTCAATGCTTTAATGCTTTAAAATCTTTATACTGTAGCCTTGATGCAGAAAATTTGCTTCCGTTCCGCAGCCTCTGGATGCCTGGGTCACTTCCTATCGGTCCATAATCATAAACAACGTGCTCATAAAAACGGCCAATATTACTTGCTGAAAAAACATTTTTATTTTTAATTTAAATTTAATTTAAATTTTGCCGAGACAGTGTCCATTTTTATCGCTTTTTATATTTCTGTTGTCAATTATCAATAATAAATATACTGTGCTCTAAGCAAGTCAATAAGGAATTTCGTAGAAAATACCAGATTTTCATAGCCCTCATTTATCATGCATTAAATATATATCACCAGCAGATGGTGGTGCTGCTACATAAGCAGTTGATTTTAGCTAACAAATAGCACTTGGCATTTGGCGTGTCAGTATTTCGTTCCTAAGCCACGTTTTATGACTCACTAACTGACGACATTCGCATTTAACTGCACCACAGGACTGTTACATGGAAATCCTCTTTTTGTGTGTCAGTTGTTAAGTTTAGACAACAGACACTTTTTGGTTAATATTAGGGCTAGATAGTCAAGCTAACTGTCATGCAAACCGCATTGGGGGAATAGTCATGAAATTTATCAATAAAATTCCTGTACACAAACTGTCCACTGGGAAGTGCTGAATTATCTCTGTGGAAGTAGGGCTGTCACATTTCATGCTCATGTACACAAATGAAATAGAAAGCTGAAGTTTAACCTCAGATTTAAATCAGGGGTATCAAGGAAAATCAGAGTTGAAAAAGTTAATACACATCTACATTCACATGATAACAAAAACGGAATATATTATGATGTTTTGCCCTTTTTCCTGTTTAACTTAGTTCTGTGTAAAGATTAAAGTTTATTTAAATGTTCATTCAACAATAAATTACATCTGAGATCAAGCATTATGTTTTAGGATAAGAGGTCAAGAAACAAGACAACTTTCATATACAAAATAAAACAAAAGTCAATGGGTTAAAACAAACTGGCAGCAATAAAGGCTTGAAGTTGTAATTAAATTAAGTGTACACTGTCCTCAGCAAAAAAATATAAACAACCTCTGAATTTCAAAGATGTGAGGTTTGATCATTTTATCAGTTTTTGTGTTGAGGAGTGCTAGTATACATGATTAGTTGCCTTATTTTTTAGCCACTTTGTCTGCAGAAAAGGGCATCTACAGGATATGTATCTCATGGTTTACATTACAATTCATGGTCACTGCCAAATTCTACTAAAAATATTCATCTTTAGACAAGTAAATATCATTGACCAGACATATGGCAGTGGCATGTACCTATGAAATGCTGAGGTCATGGGTAAATGAATAAAAACATCTGTGAGCAACTTTAATCATGGTAGTTATATGTTTTGGTCCACTGTTTTATTCCTGTGAAAACCTAAATAAAATGGTACTGTACATTATTTTGAAACTTCATTATTTATAAATATTATAAAACTTGTAGATGTTTGCTTGGGGCTAACTAGGGTTGCAATTGAGTCTAATATTAAAATTTGCAAGGATCACAACTACTGACTTGACTTATGCACCAGTGGTAATTAAAGTAACACATTTAGAACAAATAAATATTTTAAGAAAATGAATTCCGATTCACTGTCATATTCTGTGGAACTTGCTTTGCTGTCTCTGCAAATATCATTTTGTTTAGCACTTTATGTCTTTGAATTTTGTTTTCTCTTTTTTGTATTTACCAGAATTGGTACATACCAATAGTGGTATGCTCCCATCACAATTACAGCATTTCAGCGTAGTATTTGCTCCACAACTGCCATATTCATATTTCCCAAAACTTTATGCAAAACTTGGTATTGCTTTGCACAGAACATATACATGACACATAGTTTAATCCTTAAAAACTTCTTAATAACATGGAAACATAGGTCCATTCTCTGACAGAACAGCTCATGCATCCAGTCATCACTTTCTGTATTGTTTAGTTTCATTGAAGAAGAACAGATCAAGTATCAACTCTTTCACCTTGGTATAAAGTTGAAAATATATGCATATATTTTTTATTCATGTTTATTCCATTAGTACTGCTATGAAGCCGATGCCAGATGTATGTTGTTCGTGCAGTTAGAGGAGCATAGCCGTTACGTCACTGTGCGGGGTTTCCTAGAGAAGTTAACCCCACGGCGTCATGGCGGAGGCCGGTTGCTGGAAGATCCTGGATTGAAATACCTGCTTTCTGCAATCTTAGCCGAAAGACAAGCACTATACCTTTCTAACACCACAATCAGAAAAGGGGGACTTGCTTGGCTTTGGTGGGGGGGGAAGAGGAAAACCAACATTGCAGAAGTTTCACCGTATTGAGTCATTCGGGCTGCTCTCCCTGACAGGGAGGTAGCTAGCTAGCTAGCTGGCTAGCTCCAGGTAGCATTGGCTATCAGCGGCTGCTAGCTCACTAGTTAAATAAAAGAAGAAAGAACATCGGAAGTGGAAAGGCGGACAACGGTTGTACTGGAGTTCCCAGAGTATACCTACATATCTCCAGGTCGTACAGCGTGGAGATACTTGTCCTCTGGTTTCGCGAAAAAGTAAGCTGACTTGCATGTTGATGTGGTAAAAGCCGCGAGAAGTGCTCAGCGAATGAAAACAAGATGGAAGAGGGTGAAGTTAGGTTAGCTAATTTGTGTTTGTGGGTTTAATAAGGAATACTGAATAAGTTAAGTACTCATGCGGCGAGCTACTCACACGGACATTTGCATAGTTAAATAAGATAACCGTTAAACACAGCGTAGGGGCAATAACCGGAAAGTTCGAACATTCCAGCTTTTCCCTCATAAAATAAACTAGCGCAAAGTTTTGTCATTTTGTTAGCTTCCTTCCTAGCCTCGTGCTTCACAACCTTAGCCAGCACTTCTTTCCTTGACAACCTTAGTAAACGCTTTGCTATCATCCTTCTTGATCCATTTTTAAAACCACAATGCGGTTGAAATCGGCTTAGCATTTAACATTGAACTCAAAAACAGCTGCGACACTAGTTGTAAAATCTTAACGCTAACCGTTGCTTTTATTGTTTTAGCGTTACAAGCTTCATGGTTTTCGTAACGAGAATATCATGATAATAGCACATCACTGAATAGCCGGCATCAGTAATGAGTTATACCTAGGAGACTGCCATTATACCACAGCAATTAAGAGGCTAAAATTGATCAAGCTTTTGGCTGTAATAACAAATACTGTTGCTGGATATTGTTGTCGTTATTGTTGTTAATTTTTTAGGTAAAACACTGGGTGGCGCGTTGGTCATGAAAACGTTTCATATAGCTAAAGCACCCCGCCAGTAGCTAATAGCTAGTTGGCTACAAGCTAAATACAGGCCACAGTAGACTAGAGGCTAAGGCTTGCATAAAGTGTGATATTTAATGCGTTTTTTTGTTTTTTTTTTTGCCATGACTGAAATTTTATGTAATGTGTGTACAGTTCGGACTGCTCACGGAGCTTTCCGTGGATCTAAAAACACGCTGTTGCTGCGCAGGCCTGATAACGTTAGGCCTCAGTCTTAAGGGAACACAAGTGTCACCGAATTTTAAATAAAACTTGTCATTAAGTAGCAACTAGTTGTACGGTAAAAACAACTTAAGATAAAAGAGGATAAGATAAATTTAATTTTTTATCTTCAAATGAATAAACGATATTACAGACTAATTACATTTTTGATATTTTTATAGGCAGTAAAAAGAGGAATTATTAAAAAAAGTTTATTTAGTAATGCAGTAATATATTGCTCATATTAACAAGGAACTTACAAATATAATATGAAAGAGTGAAAGAGTTTAAAAGTCAAAGAGTTGTTCATGATTTAAGACCGGCATCAATACAAAACAGAATGTGGCAAAAAAAAAAATACAGTTTTATCTCCATGTCGTTTTCATTATCTTTGGAACCTAAAATTGTAGTTTAAAGTAACTCCCTGTTGACACTTTACTACTGAAATTAGCACCAATTGAGACAGATTCCTGGCATTTCCCAGGCAGGGTTTCTGATATGCCTGTCTTTTCTTACATGTTTATCTTTTCTTACAGGTTAACTACGTGGAACATAATACTACAGGTTGTTAGGGGGAAGTCTATCTTTTGGACTTCAACATGGCAGGACGCAGTGAGGATGAAAGTGTAAGCAACAGCAGTGCAGAATCAAGGTAATTCAATTATTATCATTGACAAAAGCCAAATCAGAGGTTTTACTGTTAAATAAGAAGATATTTTATAAAAGTCATCCCAGATTTTATTTCAGCTTTATAATGTGATGCCACTGTTGTTAAGTACTGTTAATCGGACATATTTTCTGTTTACACTAGAGAGCAGTATATGCATGTACTGCATGGAGGCTTAATTCTACAGCTCTGGAAAGTTATAATGGTCACAATAGTTAGCTCCTGCTTGCAGTTTAAATTGTTAAATACCTGACACTCCTACTAAAATGTTCTCTTATACATATGTTCCATGTAAATTTTTAACTTAATCACTTAAAACACGTGTTGTATCAAATGACCTTAAAGTAGCCTAAGTCACACTATTGTTTGAACAGGTGATTCCAGCTTTTTTAAGTCTTGCTTCTGAATACTGTTTTTTCTGAAGTTCTTGAGAAACTAGTAAATTTCAGAACAGAAACATGTGGATGAGAGCAACATTTTTGTGAAGGCATGAAATAGCTTTGGAGAATAAACTATTTCATGCCAAAACCAACATTTATTTAGACAACAAATATCTTGGCATGTTTTCGTACTAGACTGCTGTTAAGGGCCTAACAGTACGAGTGTTTTGCTTGCATTTGCAACTAAAAATAGATGCATGCAAAATTGGAAAATATATTTAGAAACACTTGTACAAGAAAAAAAAATGACCCCTGAGAGGCAGTAATAGCCAACATCTTGCCTGACAGGGCTTGACATCAGCTTTGTGAGGCACTTGTCCCCTCGCATAAGTGGAATTATATACTACTTGTCCTGGCACTAAAGTTACTTGTCCGGATAAAAATTGCTATTCTACAATAATTTACTCAAATTAACAGTTGAAAGCAACCAAGCAGTGTTAAAATGAATGGTCCAGTTTTGGACTGGTTTTAAAATGATTCAATTTAAAACTGACTTTATCAAAGTGTTTTTATTGTGCCCTTCTCACATATGTAAATACATGACAAAATATTGGGAACTCCTCTCAGTATTTTGCAGTTCTCACAAACACCAACATACGCTACAACCTCAATGATAAACAATGTCAACAAAATTTGAAAAGTAATAAGTTTAGTTTAAGTAGAATTCATTGCAGAGCTTTTGTATGGGTTTGCATAACACTGGACAGATGTGTCTAAAGAAGTGGCCAGGGAATGTACTGTCACACCATAAAACCCAATTATTTTTAAACAGGCACATCAAAATACACTCAGAAAAAATGACACACAAAAGATGACAGAGGTACCCTAATTGGAATGCCTTACCATGAATAATGTAAGTCATTGTTATCAGACACTGATTATGGTCATTACCTGATCAATGGTGTTCATTACCTATTAAGCTACTGACTATTCCTATACTCTATGCTAATACATTATTGAGGATGCTTTTCTACTAAATGCAGAACTCAGATTTAATTAAATTACATAGCGCTGTGCTACACATCTTGTGCAGTGGATGTGTGGACCGGTGGCAAGTTACCTGTGTAATGTTAATGCTAGACCTACATAACATTACGTCACATTAACAAAAGCAAAGTCATTAAACTAAGACTTCACAGAGTGTATATTTGGAGAAGTGGGCTTTTGCTTTTAGGATAAAGGACTGGAACTACGGGTTTTCAGTCCCAATGGCAGTGGGACATTTTAATAGGTAAAACAGTGGGTAGTACCTGTGAATTAATGTTAGGCCCGCAGATGCAGACGCAGATCTGTGTGTCCCGCGCTTAACATCGGTGTGTCTCGGGCAGTAGCTAGCTAACATCTTGTCAGCCAAGTTTGGTTGAGCCTGGCAGACACAGCAGGACATTTCTCCGTACTTGTAACAAACCCAGTCAGACTTATCTCTCCAACTGTCAACAAGCAGTTGTTTTCTTTTTACCTTGCACTGTGCTGGCGCTGTAGCCTCAGTTGCCCTCTTTTTTGTGCTTTCCCCGGCACTTGGCTGGGCTGAGGAGCCCGGAGAAACATCCCTCTCCCTTTAGAATGTTTGAATTGCAAGCTGTGGCTATTAGGCCAACTTGGATTGACTGAATGCTGGCCTGACCTGATAGCTAGGGTGGTGGTGGAGGTTTTGTGAGTGTGTGGGTGTGTGTGGGTGTGGGTGGCATCCACAGTGAACCAGCCGATACACCATTTTTATCTTTTTAGTTGTTCCAAAATAAAGAGAGAAAGCTTTAAGGTGGAGTGGTTTCTGTCAGTGCTTAGTACATGTGTTGAAGTACATGAATAGATTATGCAAAGTGCAAATATTCCATTTCCTCACTTGGAGAGGCACCATGACACCTATGCTGTTCATCCAACTTGATGTACTCAGCTGCTCATGTAAGCACGGAAGACTCAGGACAAATAAGATGCTTATGCTTTGTACCTTCCTTTTTCTGGCGAGGGGTGGGGGCACCAAATGGTAAGGGAAACACTTCATTCCATCTTAAGACTTGCTTTGACTTTACAATTTATCAGTTTAAAGTATAAATTTATAATTTAATAATAAATAAATCATTACACAAATGATATAACAACCTATTATAAGTTTTGTATTTAAAGAAATCAGTCATTTTGCAAGTTGGGTTCCTTCGTATTCCTTTAGGAAAAAAACACAAGTTGATACATTTTCATTACAAACCTAAAGTTCTTTGTGTGCTTCTAAATTTTATAACTTAGGAGCACATGTACTCCTTGGGAAAAAAGTCAGCATCAAACCCTGCTGTTGAACACAACATCCTCTTTGCAGAATTGCAAAAAATTGACTTTTATGACACTTCTTTAAAATAATTGCTTTATACTGTAAGAGACAGGGCGCAGTAGATATCCAACAGAGATAACACAAAAAGAGTAAGGCTATTTGTGGCGTGCCTCTGGGCACCATCCCTGGAATTCCCCTCTTTTAATTTAATGTATGACCTATTTACAGCCTGTAAAAATGTACTCTCTTTAGTATTTACTCATCATATGCCCTAGTGCAGTTAATGAATATTTTAAGATACTGATTTGAGAATCTATTTCTCTTAGTACATATATTTCTAAATAGTTTTAGGAGTGTATACCAGTAAGCAGTTTTTAGTGAAAACTCTTGAATACATTAACCTTGAGGTAACGGAAGCTATTTTTTCTTCTGCCTATCTTCTTCCTATAGAGCGAAACATGCTCTAAATGCCATCCACAGTTCAGTATGCACTTGTGAATTGTGAAATTTGTAGTTTTGCAAAAATAATTTGCAAGTAGTTTCCATGCATTGTATTTCTCTGAAATGGCTCTCTAGGAGGATCAGATGAGCATATGAGTGCAGCATGTGTTAGTGCAACTTTTCAGTTTGACACTACGTTAGAGCTTACGTAACCACCATTTTAGCAACAACACAGTCAGTAAATACAGATGCAACAATCATATCATGCTGTCTGGAAAGTTTATACCCAAACATTAGACTTTATATTCTCATTATTTACACTGAAATGTTACTGAACAGCCATTGTTAGTTATCCAAAAGAAATGAGGCGAGTTCAGCATCAAACTTTGTTTTTCTCACCCAGGGGCTATCTCCAGTGTGGTAAAGCCATTCTAATATTTCCCCTTATCCTGCTTCGATTAGCCTCATTCCTCTTCTTGGCAGCGGGAGGCTTAGATTCCAAACCTGATAAAGGACCTCATCCATTGTGTTTACATAAGTAACATACATTAGCTATCTAACTAAACTACTGAGTAAGTTTTGGCCTAGTGCAGTTATTCCCTTTAACTGGCCCAACTTCTTAGTCCTGGCGGCTGCATCTTACCAGATGATAAAGTGAGTCAGTATTGGAATCTAGTGGCAGAAGCTGTATTACAAGAAAGTGCAGGCTGTACCCTGAGTGCTTAGCAGTCTCTATCTCTGCATTGTCATATATAGGCTACTTAGGCATACCATCAAAATTGTTGCCTCTGGTCAGTCTGTTGATTGGGATAGTTCATTTTTTTTTATTTTTAAAATTACAATTTCCTCTAGATTTTACAAATGGCATCTTTAAGATGTATTCCACTGTCTGGAAGCAAGACAAGAAAAAATTAATTTAAAGTTTTCAGGCATGCTTATTAAAACAGTGAATTAAAGGATTGCATACACGTTTATTTAAAAACGTGAATTTATTTTTACAGGAATGTTTACTTAAAATATTGAATTTATGTTAATTTAAAATTTGTACTTCTTCAGAAATTCTCCTTGTTCCTCTAAAATTGTATTTCCCTCTTATATCCCATATCATTTGTCAAGGCTAAGATGCACTTTTGCATTTTAAAGTGATAACTTTTTAACTAATGCTTTTATATTTGTTATATACTATTCAATACACCAAAATGTGTGTGACTGGAAGAGTCTTTTAAGCCTTTGGGCAAAATAAAGAAATGATTTTGGAATACATAAAAACTTTTTTTTTTTTTATTTCTCCTTATACATAGAAAGTGTACTCAAACTGAACCCAAACTGACCCAAGAACCAAGGTATGTAATAAACTGTGGGCTGACTGTATTGTTACATGGCTAGCATCCAGTCACCTGAAGCTGATTTTAAAAGCTCTAAATGTCCGTCTTTTTGAAGTGGAAGTTGTTTATTTTACAACACTGACTGTGTACAGGACAGTTGTAGTTTGTAAGCACAGGAACACAAATTTATGAATGCACAGTTTAAATGAAAAAAATCTGTATAAAGCTTTAGATATGTAATATTTGTCTTTGACTCATGATGTGATAGGTTGCTCTAATTGAACGTAATTCCTACAATGTTGGAGATTTATGAAAGTTTTTCTGAGGGAGCACAATTAGGGTACAGCTACGGAATCAGCGTTTACCCTAGCACCCCCACCACCACCACCAAAAAAAAAAAAAAATGAAAGAAAGGCACAAAGCTTGCAGATCTTACAGGCATTTTGCTGTCCTGAACTATGATTGCTCTTCTCTCTTACCAAGGGCGTGGCTTCTCCAGGCTATGAACTCTCTCCCCACCTGTAACTGCTTTAGATTATAGCAAAACCTGGTTTGACTGTTAGTGTTTTCTTTTTCCAGAAACTTTTATCTTTGCCTCGCGTCACAGGTGCAGTCTTATACCAGCTTAATTGGCTGAAATATTGCATTACTTAAGGACACTGACTTGAAGTTGTGAAATGGGAACTCCAGCCACATTAACACAGCTGTCTCACTGCAATGTTGTCATTTTTTAAATAAATAAGCAACAGGCATACAACATGACTGATATACACCATTACATGTGCCATTTGGTTTACTGGGCCAGAATGGGTGTCAGTAAAATTTAAAAAAGGTTGAAAACCTCTGTACATTTTTTTTGTTGTGAAATACTTGTCGATTAAGGTATTATTATCGTTACCAGGTATTATAATGGCACTGCTATAAAAAGTGTTTTAAATGGGTTCAGTATGCCAAACTGATTTAGTTTGTGGGTGGCTGTTTAACTATTAACTAATGCATAAATATGTGTTTTGTGATTTTTTTCTGTACATGTGACAGTAATTCTGATGATGAATCCGGTTCTGGATCAGGCTCAGCATCAGGGTCTGGCTCAGGCTCCAGTTCCAGCTCCTCCAGCAGCAGCAGCCAGTCAGGGAGCAGTGACTCAGGTAGTGGCTCAGACTCTGGCAGCCAGACAGATTCTGACACAGAGCAATCCAAGGAGAAGATGGAACAACCAAATAAGTCAAACATAGGTGGAGCTGAGGTAAGAAAATAAAAATAAAAGTTATTTCAAAGAACTGAAAAAAACAACATTTCTTATCTTAAGGGCTGTGCTGAGTAGTTTGAAGTTTTTTTCATTAAATGGACACGCAATATTCAAAATGAAAATTCAGTTGCATTGTCTGTTGTGCATATCAAGAATGTTATGAAGAGTCTTTTGTGAGATTACAAGTGTCATCCCAAGAGAAGAATGGTTCTCCTGACACAATTGAGGGGGCGTAATTATTGTGGCTCAAACACACTTCACTACTCTGTAAAATACTTGTCAGAAATTTGGAAGGTGGTGGTATTTGTGTACTTCACAATAAAGTCAGCAGTGTTTGCCACAGGTTGAGAATTTACTGGTAATGGTGGGTGGTGCAGCGCAGCATGTAATTGAAGGGTTCTCTAATAAACTAGTCAAACAAATGCTTATCAATTACTCCACTTATTTCAAATTAAAAAACACTCAAAAGAAGTATTAGGTCAACATGAATAACATTTTTTTAAAAAGTAGTAAGTATTTACAAATTAAAATAAATTTCCATTTGCAAACAAATAATCACTCCAAATATCCTCAACATAGGTAACTGTTAATAAATAAGTATTTACATACTAAAATATATTTTTACTTGTGAATAAATAAAAACTCAAAATAAATATTTAAAACATTCTAAATATCTTATTTCAACATAAATAACTATTATAAATAACTCCTCACATCAGCGTAGGAAATTAAAAAAATGTTTTTGCCCCAACTATCTAAAAAGTTGAGGGCATTAACAAAATTTGGGGAGCAGTTTTCTAAAGATGAATATTTTGCCATTTTTATTGTTAAATGAGACCAGATTAAAATTATACTAGATACTACTAATTACCACGTTGTGTCAATGTGAAAAATAAAATAAAACAAGTATTTGCTGATAGCTAGTTGTTCATGGGCAGGGATGTGCTTGGATGGGTGTGCTCTGTAAGCTTTGCATTAGAGGAGTGTCCCCCATTCTCTAACACCAAGCCGTTCACGTTTCCATTTGAGGATGGTAGAGGAATGTGATGCAGGTGTGGGAACATAGTACCAGACTATCAGCCGACGATGTATGTAACTAAATAGACTGTGTATTATCAAAAAATTCAGTGGCGGTACACAGTATGGGAAGGAGGGTAAAGGAGCTGCCTGTCAAAACCCACTATCAGAACTAGTCACAGTTGTACTTTTAGCAAGAAAACATGTCTCTAAACACTGCTTCATCTTTGACAACATGTGATCTCCTTATCAACTGCTTCTTCTTCTTTTTTATTTTTTTATGCCACAGGTTACATTTAATTCATTTATAGCTATACAGCTATCAAACTGAACTTAAAAAAAAGGTTTATATCTCAATATAAGATTTAGATCAGGGGAAGAAAAAACATCTTCAGCTTTTCATTGACATCAGCAAATTTCCTGCCTTTTCCAAAGTCTGTGGGACAGACATTATGTTGAACATAATACAAAAATTTGTTGTTTTTTTTTAACCTGCCCTGTCCAGCAGGCATGCTTAGGAATGCAGCGTGAGAGGTCTGGGTGTCTTGTGGTGCCAAAACTGATTTGCTCTGCAAAGGAGGAGTCTGATATGCTACTCCTGTTGCAGTCTTTGTTGAAATTTATTGGGAAGGCCACCAGAGAGCACAAGGCTTGAGAGTGTATGGGATGAGAGAAAAGAGAGTGACTGGGGAAGACAATGGAAGAGGAGAACACAAACAACAACAACAACAGTGACAAAAACAACAGCAGTAACAGCAGACTTTACAATAGCTTTAACTTGGGCAGTAAGAAAGTGAAACATTCAAAATACAAGCATTTACATTGACTGTAAATTTCCCAAAAATCCGTAACAGTGATAACATCTTATTTGTGATCATTGTGACTTAGTGTGTGATTGTGTATCAGTTGTGGACTCTGTGTGTGTGTGTGGGATGTGATGGGGGATATTTACTGACCCAAGCGGGAGTCTCGACGTCTCCCTCTGTGGCTTTCCACTGCTTCAGCCCTTCCTCCCTGAAGCGTGGTGGAGCCCGAGAAGTTGAAGCCACCAGTTGCATGTTATGAACAGTTCACCAAGTTCAAGGGCGACATGGAGCAAAGCTTTTCCTCCATCCATCCACTGGAGCCCAGTTTGCGGCTGTTATGTTGCTGAAAGCCATGTTTTTCAGCAGGAGGAAACCAACACTACCATCCCCGCATTACCAGGTTTAAGCCCGCCTCCCTTACCAAGCCAAAGCCAAACTAGTGTGCAGCTCAGATGGTGGTCCAGATCGGCAACATCACTTTGCTTTGGTGCCTGGCGTCCTCCCTGCCGAGTTAGCAACTGAGATTGGCAAGGCTACAGCAGCAATCCTGACCCTTTCCACAGCCACTGTGGTGGCTTGCATGAAGGCTTGGGTGACCATGCTGTAGCGCTACATGTGGCTTCATTTCCACGCTGCTTACTCGAATCAGAAAAGGCTTTCTTGATGGCCCCAACACCCTTGGCAGGCTCTTTGGGCCGCCTCCTTTCTCACACAGTTTCACAGGCAAAATAAGTTTGTCTCATGCGAACATAACGCCACCTCTCTGTAATCTCCTTGCTTCCCATTCATCAATGTGTAGTGGTGGGGTTTCCTCTCTCTGACATGAAGCTAATGTTTAAACAGACATTTTCATGTTCACGCTGACTTACAGCCAGCTCTATAGTTCTTCCAACATAGCCCTCTTAGTCCTCTTTCTTGGCTTACAAAAATGTCAACAGAGGCTTCCAAGATATTTGCACACCCGCTGTCTGATCACTACGCAGTGTGGCAAAGTCTTTTTCCCATGAGCTATTGGATGGAAAATTTGATAAGAAAGGGTTACACTATCCAGTTCGCCAGCACCCACCACCATTCAGCAGGATGCTGGAATCATTTTTTTCCTCTCAGGCAGAGTCAGCTGCTCTGATAATAGAGTTCATAGAAAAATCTCTCTTCAAAAATTTCATAATGAAGAGGCTTTTCCACATGCTCACAATCAAGCTGGTGCTGGAGTGCATGCGAACTGGCAACTGGTCCGTGCCGGTCAAACTCTACTTTCATGTGCTAATCATCCCGAAGCACAGGGAAGTGCTGCCTTTCTCAATAAATGAGGTCCAGTTTTATCTGAGTGTTCGTGTGAACTCACTTAAATTGAACACAACGTTGTCTCCAGCCAGACTGGAAATGCTCAATTCCCTTCTCTGGCGCATCTCATCACACAAGGTAGTGTCAGCGCTGCTTGTGTTGTGTTTGATGTTGGTCAGTTTCCTCTGGGTCTCCTTCATATAAGTAGAATCTGGAGATGATTCAGCTGCTCCCACCTCGACCCAGTGTGTCACAAGAGGTGTACCTTAACCATTCCCTCTGCCCTGCAGCCAGATCTGTCATATTGGAAATCTTCCAACATTCTGTCTGTGGGGGTTCCCTAGTGGAATAAATTCTTCTTCAGGACTGGGCATGCATGAGGGATAAACCCAATAGTTAAAGCTTTTAGAGGGCTACGCTTATACTCATAGAATGGGGTTATGATGCATAAACAACATTCCGGGAGAGAGTGCGGTGTTTTCATCCAGTGGATGAACAACTCTGCAAAACCAAATTTTTTAAGTGTGTTGAATTGGAAATCCCAATTAACTTTGTCAAATGCTTTTTCTGCATTTAGTGATACAATTATAGATTTTTATTGTTTATGTTGTGCTATGCTGTTGATCAAATTAAGGCCTGTGGCCTGAGGGATGTCTGTGTTTGATAAAGTCTGTCTGGTCTGGATGAATTAGAATGGGGTGATTGTTTCTGTTCTGGTAGCTAGAGATATTGTAGTAATTTTTAAATCTTTGTTAGTGATGTTGGGCGGTAGCTGGATGGGTTAGTTAGATCTGAGTTTGGTTTTAAAAAGAGTGTCACTATGGCTGTGTAAATGTGTTTGGTTATGGTAGGGGTGGCTTTGAATTCTGAGGTTACTTTATAGAATAGAGGTAATAGAATGTCCCAGTAGTATTTGTAAAATTCAACAGGAAATCCATTGGGTCCAGGTGATTTATTGTTGAGTTTTTTATTATGGCTCTATTAAGGTAATCTGGAGTGACACATACCTGTAGTGTTGTTAGCGTTTCAATCTCTTTCCGGTCTTTTCTAAAACTTTTGCTTTTCCTCGCCGATGCCAGCTTTCAGTCTAGCTCAGGTAGAATTAAATGCTTCTTAAATCGAGCCCTTATCTCTCCATTCTTTCAGGTTTCTGGTTGGGAAAGGATGTTACTGTCTTTGTAACCACCACATCATGAGCACTTTTGCATGATGTCACAGAACACAGTTAAAATAGAGTAGCTTTGCATTTTAGTTGGAATTTTCATCAAAAGATGAGGCCAGTAATACCATTTAGTTAGATAGGCAAGAAAAGCCTTGGCTGTTAAACTAGTTCACATACTTTTGGCTGACCTTGCACCATGCTCATTTATTTCAGTTCTGGAAGTCCAACCCAAGTATCCTAGCGGTGCAACGATCTGCTATGCTCAGGAAACAACAGCTGCAGCAGCAGCAGCAAAGACAAAGCTCATCAAATAGCGGATCTGATGAGGTTTGTTCTAAACTCATTCCTAATATACTTAATTCTGTGCCATTTGGAAATGCTTAACATCTCATTATTCATGATAATTTTTTTTCTTCACTGCTGTTACTTTTTCTAGGACTCTTCAAGTAGTGAAGAATCTGAATCATCAAGTGGATCTAAAAGAAGAAGAAATTCAGACTCCTCTGACTCAAGATCTGGTTCTGTATCTGGGAGTGGTTCTGGATCAGACTCATCAGCAGAAGACAACAGTGAGGAGACGGCGTCAGACTATGAGCCCAGTCACAAAATCAAAAGTAGAAAGCCTCCAACCAAGTAAGCGAAAGGTTTAACTTTCCTGACTGCCTGAGCGCATAGGTTACATTATTCTTTCAGCTGTTCCTTTTTGAGTTGTTAATTAAGTCAGACAACAAAAACAACTTTGCCTCTCATGATGTCTTAGGATTAATTTTCGAAATGGGAAGAAAAGTAGCACCCAGAGGAAAAAGGTCCAAAAGCATTCTTCTTCTGAGGATGAGGATGATGACTACAAGAAGGTAGCGTCTGCAGGTCCTCGGCGTCAGGCCACAGTCAATATCAGCTACAAGGAAGATGAGGAGCTGAAGACTGACTCGGATGATCTGGTGGAAGTTCTGGGTGAAGATGTCCCCCAGCCTGAAGAAGACGAGTTTGAAACAATAGAGAGAGTGATGGACAGCAGAATTGGAAGGAAACGAGGTAGGGATTATAGTGCTGAGATCGATGTCATTCCATCTTACCTAACTGCGGCTAACAGATTTGTTTTCTTTCCCCTAACAGCAACAGGAAGTGCAACAACTGTATATGCGGTAGAAGCAGATGGGGACCCCAATGCCAACTTTAATTACAACAAAGAGGCTGGTGAAATCCAGTATTTGATTAAGTGGAAGAACTGGGCCCATATCCACAACACTTGGGAGACAGAGGAGACACTCAAGTTACAGAATGTCAAGGGCATGAAGAAGCTGGACAATTTCAAGAAGAGGGACCAGGAGAAAAAGAAGTGGTAAGAGCTTGTTAATAAAACACAATGTAAAGGCCAGTTTACACCAAAGATCTGCGGCGCAGCAAAACAATTGCTGCAAAAGTTTCAGCAGTATAGACTTGTTGGTCTCAGTGTTACTTAGGCTGGATGACTGTGTTGCTTGCAATTCAGCTTGTCAAGTCTCCAGAGGCCAGGCCACTTGTTTCAGCAGCCAATCAGCTTGCAGGGATGTAAGTGCTTTTTTTTTTTTTTTTAAGTTTAAGTTAGCTTACAGAAGGCAAAACCTCTTCCTGAACCTCACCATAATGGTAACAGTAAACTTTTTGCTGGACTTTAAAGCTTTTATTAGTATAATTGTGAAAAAATGTAATGTTGCTTGCCACGTCTCCATTCAAGTTTACGTTACACCACAAAGTTTGGTCTGCAAGGCATTTAGAATCCCCCTGAAAAGCCAGGAAAAGCAGAGTTCTTGTTATGTGAAAGGATACACTGTCTCATGTAGTCACAGTGGTATGAACTGAGAATGAATGTTGCACACTGGCACATTGCAAGCAGCTGCAAGTGTCAAGTTGTCTACTTGCAATTTTTTGATGTAAACTGGCCTTTACCTGCTTTATGGTATTTGACCTAACAGTTTTACACACTGACAGCTGGAAAAAACACACAGCCACAACAGACAAAAGTAATCAAAGTCTCAGCCAGCTGTCCTAATTGTATTAATATTAATTGTATCAACTGTAATTGTAATGTATAATAAAATCTTTAATTCATACAAACAAATCTCATCCAGTGGATCATAACTTAACAAAATTTAAATGTCTACAGACCTTGGGTTCTTGGCTGATGAGAACACTTACGATATCAAGTCATTTGTTTGTTAAAAATGGGATTGTTACTCTGGCAGACAAAGTTCTGGTATTGGGAAGGAAAAAATGCTATTGGAACATCTCTTTCAAGACCTTACAAACATGCATTGTGTTCAACTGTACACACTGTTCATGTCATTTTAAAGACAGGATTGTAAAATTCCATCAATCTATTTTTATTCTTCACTTTAATCTAAATTTTTAAATGATTATGACAAAAAAACCCATTTAATAGCATCTCAATTTCCAAAACAGCTCATTCACAAAAAAAAGAAATGTAGATTTAAAAAAAAAATTTTTGGCATGTATAAGAGTGTGGAGAGGTAAGATAACTGAGATGCACGCAGTCACTTTACATTTATTTTGCAATACAAAATAGATGAATGTGATTTTGGTTTTGTTTGTTTTTTAAGTGCTGATGTAGACTGGCCTTCACATCTACAACAATGTAGTTGTTTTGTCTGTCATTTCCCCCAAAATTGTGGTAAAAAAAACAATTAGAGCTGTTTTCATTGAAACCATTTTTTTTACTGTTTTGTTAACCTGATACAAATTCAGTAAAGCACAAAATATGGATTGCCACTTAAGTAACAATATGGGAGGTTGCTGAAAAGCAGTGTTTTAGTGTGTAAAAGGCTGTCTTAGACCAAGCTTGGCTGAGTGCTTGCTCCATGCACCTTGGCTAAATCTTCTTGATGAATAATGAGGGCTAAAGAGCATCGCTGATCTGTGTATTCAGAAGTGAAAGACAGGCTATTGCTAACTTTCTTATGCTTTTTTCCTCTCCACAGGTTAAAGGCTGCCTCACCAGAGGATATAGAGTATTTCAATTGTCAGGAAGAATTAATGGATGATCTGCACTCTCAGTACCAGCTTGTAGAGCGAATCATAGGTGCACTCTCTACAATGTATCTTATAACTTGTTTGTATGAATGATGTTTACTTTAAATATATTTGATGCTACTTGATATATATCACTAAACAGGTCTTCGAATTTCTTTTGAGCAGGGCATTCAAACCAGAAGTCAGCGGCTGGTTATCCAGACTATCTCTGCAAGTGGCAGGGTTTACCATACTCGGAGTGTAGCTGGGAAGATGGTGCTCTGATTGCCAAGAAGTTCCAGAAATGCATTGATGACTACATGAGCAGAAACCAGTCTAAGACCATTCCATCCAGAGACTGCAAGGTAAAGGGCTAGAGCTCTACTGGTACTGATAGTATATTGGCAATGCAATAGACCTTGCAAGGCTGATAGAGTTTAGTATATTTGGGTGTGATATCTTCAGTCAGTTTCAATCTAAAATAAACGTCCACAAGCTGCTAAGGTTGTAGCAGCACAACAATTAATGGTTCAGCATGCTCTTTGTGCCATAATTTAAATAGATGTGTATGGTGTACAGTTGTGTTCAAAATAATAGCAGTGTTTCTTAAAATGTGAGTAAAGCTCAAAATCCTTATATTTTTTATTTCCTTTCATTGGGAACACTGCACATTATATTTTACATCAAAACATGAGGAAAAATGTATCAATATTTTAATTACTTTACAGAAAATGAAGGAAAAAATTATATTGGGCTATTCAAAAAAATAGCAGTGTCTGCATTTTTCATTACAAACTCAAATTTTTACTCGATAAACTGAAAAAAAATGTTAAGATTTAGCATTCCTGTGAATCAATAAACTAATATTTAGTTGAATAACTACTGTTTTTGAGAACTGCTTCACATCTGTGCTGCATGGAGTTGACTAACTTCTGGCACCTGTAAACAGGTATTCTAGCCCAGGATAATTTGACAACCTTCCACAATTCCTCTGCATTTCTTGGTTTTCCCTCAGAAACAGCATTTTTGATGTCACCCCACAGGTTTTATATTGGATTAAGGTCCGGGGATTGGGCTGGCCACTCCATAACCCTAATTTTGTGGGTCTGGAACCAAGATGCTGCTCACTTACTGGTGTGTTTGGGGTCGTTGTCTTGTTGAAACACCCATTTCAAGGGCATTTCCTCTTAAGCATAAGGCAGCATGACCTCTTCAAGTATTTTGATATAAGCAAATTGATCCATGATCCCTGGTATGCGATAAATAGGCCTGACACCATAGTAAGAGAAACAGCCCCATATCATGATGCTTGCACCACCATGCTTCAGATGCCACCATGCTACTGTGGCTTGAATGTAGTGTTTGGGGGTGGTCTGACAAACTGTCTGCAGCCCTTGGACCCAAAAAGAACAATCTTACTTTCATCAGTCCACAAAATGTTTCTCCATTTCTCTTTAGGCCAGTCAATATGTTCTTTGGCAAATTGAATCCTCTTCAGCACGTCTTTTTTTTTAACAGTGGGACTTTGCGGGAGCTTCTTGCTGATAGATTAGCCTCACACAAGTGTCTTCTAATTGTCACAGTACTCACAAGTAACTTCAGACCGTCTTTGATCTCCCTGGAGCTGATCGATCCATTCGAATGGTAGTCTTCTGTTTTTCCATGTCTCTCTAGTTTTGCTTTCCATTTTAAAGCATTGGAGATCATTTTAGCTGAGCAGCCTATCATTTTCTGCACTTCTTGATATGTTTTCCCCTCACCAATCAACGTTTTAATTAAAGCACGCTGTTCTTCTGAAAAATGTCTGGAACAACCAACAATTTTTCTCAGGTTTTCAGAGAGAATTGCATGTACAACATGTGCTGGCTTCATCCTCAAATAAGGGCCACCTGAATGACACCTGTTTCTTCACATAATGCATGACCTCACTGATTGAACTCCACGCTGCTATTATTTTGACCACGCCCCTTTCAATTAATTATTCAATTACACAGACTCAGGAGCATGCATATCATGAATGTTGGGTCTGTTGGTTTC
>JAQMCX010000025.1:180697-195515 GCA_029814765.1 Acanthurus leucopareius
TCAATCAAGAGGGAACCACATTTTAATTTCATTATACAACTTGTTGTATAATGACCAATAAACTTCCTTGTATCCTTTTATCCTTGTAATTATAGCCTAATTTGGAGAGAGGCAACTTAATCTCTGAGTTAGTTACTATGGTAAATAAACCTGTGGACATAACCTCGTTGGGAGCAGGTTTTCTTCAATGAACCTGTAATGAACCTTTAGTTTCTCTCTCTCCTCCCTCCTACAGAGCCAAAAATGCTGTTTCATTTTCTTATCCATTCATTCAGTCCGTGTCATTCGCATTTAGTGGAGTTTCGTCTGTCTGAATAAAAACTCAAGTTGGTTTAGTCAGTAGGGCATACTATATAAAATGTACTTCTTTGTCAAGCATGATGTCCTTTTGTTGAGTATCCCATAGATGAAGGGGCTGCATTACTCTGCAAGGAGTTCAACCTATTAAGCTTTGTCAGGTGATTAATAATTGGTGTGGTACCGTTAAGTGGTACTGTTTCTGTTTCACCATAGCCGATCTGCATCATCTGTTTAATTTTTGTTTAATATGTTGAATTTGATTAAATGGAGGTGCTACCATAAGTATATTTCGCCTAAGCCTGTTTGAACCTGAGGCCTTTATTTCATTTCAAGCTGATCTAAGTCCGCTTTTTACCTGCAGAGTTTTGGCAAAATGAAAATAAATTTTGAGTTCAATAACATTCAACAAGTTTTCACTTGTAATAAAATTAAGCAATATCACACAAGACGGAGTGCTTTTGTACTGAATATCAGCACAGCTGTGATGTGGTTGTGGGCACGAGGCTGCAGCACTCGTGAAATGCCTCTTGTCCAATCAAATTGCTTAGTTGGACCTATCTGTTATATAGGTGTGAAGATATATTGAATGGATAGACTACCTTCATATTTATGCATTGACTCGAGCAGCAATTTTCTCCCATGCCAATTCTCCCTCCTATGACACTGCAACCGTATTTTTTCTATAAAAGTGTTCGTACTTGCCCTATGCATGGGTAGGTTGACCTTTTTTTGCCAACTGTTGCATTTTTTAAGGAAATTCATTGAGGTTCACAATTTAAAATACAAAGACATGACAAAACTGTAGAAGTGCAGTTAGCGCAAAGTAAAAACAGGCCTTTAATTGCAACAGTTTAATTGAAACAGTGGTACAACTTTAAACATGATCCGCTCATAGGTGCAGTTTTTTTCCACGGCTTGTATTTGAATGAGCTTTTCTTTTGCCTAGACCAGCGAGGAGTTGTTTGACAACTGAGGAGTTGTTTGACAACTGCCTGTCTGTCACAGTCTGATAAATGGTTATCTGACAGCGTGTTTTCCAAAGTTACAGACAGATGGTACCCGTGACTAACTAAAAGAAAAGTTTTCTTCCATGATGCCATACCTAACTGATTTATAATAAATGTTCAAATTAACACCAACACTTTTTTAGAGTAAATCAGACTTCCTGAGCTCTATAACAGTCCATCTGCAAATACTCGTGTTTCGTCATCATTACAGTAACTCATTAAACATTTTTTTGTAGTGAAGAAAGCAACTCCAAGACATGATAGTTCTAACAAAAG
This sequence comes from Acanthurus leucopareius, assembly GCA_029814765.1. NCBI lineage: Eukaryota > Metazoa > Chordata > Actinopteri > Acanthuriformes > Acanthuridae > Acanthurus > Acanthurus leucopareius. Next base: position 182,281 of record JAQMCX010000025.1, read on the forward strand.
GTGTCTACAGAAATCAACCATTGCACATGTCTGATGTTCTCTGGACGATTTTTATTTTTTTAAGATTATGACGACTTTAGTACATTCACAGTGATGTTTATAGGTTTTCAATGTAATGAGTTTCTGGACCCACAGGTGGTTATTTGATGAGAAATTTAATTTAGTGGGTGCTCAATAAAATTTTTATTTCTTGAGAGAAATTGTAGTGGCTGCAATGGTTTTATGCCATGGTCTGGGTGAATTTTCTTTTCTGATTGGCTGACAGGCATACAAACCACTTAACTATTTAAGACTTGGGTAGTTTGGCACAAGTTAAATCACCATTCAAAATTTAACTTGTATCCATAGCAATAGGAAAGTGCACAGTTGTCAAAGCTTTGGCCAACTCCTAAGCAAGTAGCCTGTCATTAGTCCCCTGTTCACCTAGCCAGACTTGCCTATTTCAATGACAAATTGCACAAATAATGGCATCAGGGAGTTCAATTTCATTAGTTAACAATTTGAATAATAGTTGATTGTTCATAACAGCATTGTTAATAGTGACACTGCAAAAAGAAGAAAACAATAGAAATGCAGCTTTGTTTAATTTTCTGGTGATTCAAAACCTGTTCTAAATTTTCAATATATGGGAATGTTTATTAATGACTGTATTTATAAATCAGTGAATTTGTCTTTTTTTTTTTTTCTATTCGGGACATTTTCTTGCTGGTTGAAGGCTAGACCTTGTCTAAATTTGTCAATATAGAGTTTGTTTGTTTGTTTGTTTATTTAGCATATCTATTTATTCATTCATTTATTTTCTTGCTGGTTAAAGAGCTCTGTTAAAGACTGAACTCTTGCTAAATAATCTTTAGATTTTTGGCGTTTAACTTCAACTTAAACTTTGCAAATGCTTTTTTTTTATATAAATATTGTTAATTTTATATTTGCAAACAGCCATGGTGTGAGTGGGATAATCAACTTGTAGGTGTGTGTCAAGCAGTTTTAAGGCAGGCTGTTCAAAGCATAGCCACTTGATGATATCCCTTTCATAATAAATTTATATATTTATGTATGCTCAAAATATATCTGAAATTAAACAAATAAAATTCCAAATTTGAAGAATTTATCACCAAACAACTGTCTGACATGGCATTGCATGACATAACAAAGTGTCATGGCATGGCATGACATAAAATATCAAATGAAATAGCAATTTTGAAGGAACATTAATAGCACCAAAAAAAAAAAAAGATCAAAATATGTCCCCTAGACATAAAACTTCAATGACATAAGTGACCACAGTATCAAGCTGAAGTATGAGTTTATTTACTACTATGAGGTTAATTCAGTAGAAACAGCATTTGCCTGGTTTGTTGACAGCAAAGTCTCTTCTTTTGTTACTGGGATTTTTAATATAAGTTGTCATTCACAATGCATCGTTCTTTTTGGGTAAAATGAGGTGCATCGGGGTGGGGTTCCCCAGATTTAGTTTGGAAACAGAAAAAAGAAAGAACCAAGGGCACATGGAATGTAAGGCAATCTGATCTTCTGATCAAGTTTTTTGTATGCTCCCATTTTAAAACAGTTGATTTACCGTTAGTTGTCATTTTCAACCTCTTTCTAGCCAGCTAGCTAACAGTAAAAAAAATCATCAGGAAGTTGGATGACAAAATAAGGAGGCAGCAAAGTGTTAAAAGTGGAAGTAAAGTTTCGCAGTAATGGTGTGAATCTACTTGAATCTCATTAATCTGTTTTAATAATAGGGTCACGATTGATTTTAAGTTTGTTTTCAATTCAAAACCTATCTTTTGTTCAGTGGAAAAGGGGGCCTTATTTGCAGACGGTGTCAAATCATCACTGTAGCCACTGTTGTTACTCCTCTTAAATACAATATGAATTTTATCTGGCAAGTAGGATAAATGATCACCTTTTCCCTCTAAAAAAATAATAGCATTAATTTATGTATGAACAAATTAGGGTGGCTGAGTTATGTCTTGCTGGGCTTTAAAATTATTTCTTTAGCACTAAGAAACTGCACATTGGAAATAGGATTAGGGTTTAGGATTTGGAGTTGAAATAGACAAAGGACAGAGTTATTTTCTCCACGTTAAAGTTGGTTGAAGTTTTTCAAGGTTGTGATTTGTGTTGGTCAACTGGTCTCATTTTTCTTTGATCCTTTTTTTTTGTTAATAGCTTACTTGTAGGCATTTTGCATAGCAAGTAGCAGTTTGACATTAAAGTACACTGGTATGTTTGTCTCTCTTAACCATGTAAAGGGCAAATATACTGTAAGTCTAACAGCAACAGGCAGCAGCAGCAGCTGGCTTGCCAGTCATAGCCCAGGATTCATTCTCGACTTCTCCCCAGTATCAAGCTGGGAAGACCATAATTGGCAAATGTGTAATGTCTTTTCAAGATACTGTGATAATGAGTGAGAAAAATCAGACAAGAGAAATGACAGAGAAAATAAGTGTAAAGAAAAGTCAACTTCTCGTTTACTATCGTGGTACTGAAAATGTTTTACCAAGGTTGCAGGTCTGCTTTAAGTTTGATACTCAGCCACAAAAAGCAATTCCCACTTAAGCAAGTGTAAGTATTTGCATCTGGTGTTTACCAGCACTTGCCTCATGTGGTACAACACATATCCTTCACATAAAATTGATCAGGTTGTTGGTTGTGGCCCTTGGAATGTTGGTGTAATCCTTTTCGATGATTGAGGGACATTGCTGATATTGCCAGAAATTGTGACGTGGTGTTGTGCGTGTTGATCTTGAGCCTCCCTAACATAATTAGTGGTTTATATGTGTGAGCATACAGGAATTCTATACAGATCTTTACAGAACTATACTGACAGCTGAAATCCTTGTATTATGCTGCAAAAAAAGACATCAGTAAACAGCACTGGGCCTTGGGATCTCTAAATGGTATCTCTGTGCATACAGACTGCTATTAATGAAATATGCAACTGTTTGTTGTCGGTTGCTGTTCCTTCCATAGGTTGAAAGTGAAGAAAATGCCATCAGTGGCATTGTGTGTTGTGTTTTATGTTTTAGAGTGACCCTTTATTGTGGCCAGCCTAAAATTCGCCTGTGCAATGTATAATCAGCATCTTAATTTGCCACATCTGTATGGTGGATTGATTATCTTGACCAAAGAGAAGTACTCATTAACACAGATTTTTAAGAAATTCGTGCTCATAATATCAGGGAAAAATTCCTTGTGTACACAGACAAAATCTTATATGTTTTAATTTTAACTCTTTGGTAGTGAAAACAAAAGTCTTTATTTTCTGTTGGGCATTTAACAACAAAGAACAGAAAAACAAACACTTCTTTTGCTTGGATGGGTGAATGCAAAAAAACAGACAAGGTGCTCTTTGGTACTGGGGTGATAGGACCGAAGCAGAAATAGGAAAAAACCAAGGCACTCTAGTTGTAGAAAAAAAATAAAAAGCCCTTTTAAGTATGGCTGATGCATGGCAGAAGTTAAATAATACACCTAAGCATTGCAGCACACAGGCCTTCATCAGGGTGACTGACACTAGTCAATTATCATCCAAAATACATCAAAGAAGGTTGAAATCTTTTGTCATAAAGTTATATATCAAAGTATTTTGAAATATCTGTACACTAGTATTGAAAATTTTGGTAAAGTATTTTAGCATTTTAGCCTTGACACTCAGTCATGTTGATGCTATGTTTATGTACAGATACTACAATGACACTAAGCATAGGAAGCTGGAGGAGTTCCGTTCCAGCAGAGACCATCGGCCGGACGTAAAGGATCATTCCCATTCCGACCACCGTTGTTCCTACCGCTACCACTCCGATTGGCAAACAGAGCAGCGAGCCTCTGCAAGTGGGCCACGCTCTCCCAGAGACCAGCGCTCACCATATGACTCCCGCTCACCTTTGGGACACCGCTCACCTTTTGACTACTCGTCAGATCACAAGAGCACACCAGAGCAGATCTGGAGCAGCCGCAAGACATAACAGGAGCTGCCTTGGTCTGCTAGTAGCAGCCATAGACTCAATAACACAGCAAATGCCTTACAGGGAATGTGGACTCTAACCTGAAACTGTGTGAAGCACTGTATATCAGTCAGTTCAGCATGGCTGTCATCTCCTTGCTTCAGCTGTAGCTCATCTCGGGATCCCGGGAGATGAATGCCAGGGAGCGGCTTACACCAGGCAGCAGATGAAAAATCAAAGCATATTTTTGTATTTAAGAGTTAAAAGCTGCATTGCTGTGGGCTCAACAGCATGCAGTACTTTTTTTTGTTGTTGTGATTTTTATAAACTTTTTTAACCTTGCAAACTGACACAATTGACCCTGAGTGCTGCCTCATACTCCCACCAACCCATGACACTGGATCCTGTATTTGATTTTTATTTAATCCTCTATTTCTTAATGTTTGTTTGTCTCTCTATCATGCTTATTGGGATTATCTACCTTAATTTAAGTGTTACCTTGATGAGAAGTCACTTGTGACATGAATCACATTACAAATTGATGTAAAGGTGTCTGGTTGAATCCAGTGTGGGCTCAGGCGTAACACCTTAAGTACCTCATTTACAGCTTTCTCATTTCCTCAGCGGGTTGTCTTTTTTTCCATCAGGTTTGAATTATTTAATAACATCGCTTGGCTATTAGAAAAAATGCATTTTTAGAGCAACTTTTATGTTTTCCTCCTCAGTAATACTGTTGTAAAGTATTGTAAAATAGTAAATCTGTGGTCTTTTTCCTCAGGCTTTTGGGATTTATTTTGACTCTACTTTTCCCCATCAACTCAGGCTTTTTTCTCGCTCTTTAAGTTAGCTTCTGTATAATAGTTTTATCATGGTAATGCTTTCAGAATGTAACTTTTGGTAAAGGGAAAGTTCTTTAACAATACTATGTTTAATTATTAGCTGTTTAGTTGTTTTTAGTTTGTCAATCAGTGAGTCACAAGGAACTGAGTTTTAAAATCAGTCTGGAAAAAGACAATTTTTACGTAAATAGAGACACCTGATAGATCTTAAATAAACTAGACTTTTTACATATTTTTCTTTCTTTACCTTTTTTATTTTTTATCTATGTAGGCAATAATAATGTCAATGTTTCTATGCAGCCAAGTATATTTGTGGTGAACCACCCAACTGAATGAAGTCACATTGGTTCACATTGTTGTATATAAATTTCCTCTATATTTCAAAATGAATTTACACTGAAAGTGCATGAATTTTTATGAACTGTTTTATATAGTTGTTTATGAAGCCATTAAAATTAATCACTGTACTCAATAGTACCAACTGTCTTCAACAAAGTGTCAATTTTTTTTATTTAAACAGGGTTCTTTGTGCATCTTTCAGCAAGAAAAAAATGCTACTGCTCAATCAGGTGCTCGGAGTCGCTGATTAAGACATAAGATACACAGCCTCTGATGAAGATGCACAGTATGTGTGGAAATGTTAGTTCCACCAAAAATTAAGCTTAACTCCTAACTCCAAAGTCTACTCAGTATCTACTAAAACTCTACCCCTGAAAAATTGATAATTGTATAAATTTGTATGTAAGTTTTTTTTTTTTTGCTTTCTTAACACCTGTATATTTAAAAAATTAGTTGTATATTCTCAAGTTCTTAAACTACACTCATCCTAAAGGGCTCTTGGTGATTCAATTTGCATATTTTGTAGCAAGCCATTCTGAGAATTTATGTGCCATTTTTTTGATGAACGTGATCTAATATGTAGTTTCAACTTTAAATGTCTTATAATAGCTGGTATTTACAGCTCTTTAATTGTTCTGTACTTTTTTCTTTAACATTAATAACTATACTGTCTTGATTTGATGTTAATGATTCAGCATGAACGTAGACTGACTTCTTCAAAACTAGCAACTAGCAGCAATTCCCTAAACTCAAACTTTGTCGAGTGGGGCTCAATCATAATATCTAAATCTTGTCTCTACTGTCATGAAAACCACGGACCTGTAGGCAAAGACCTGTCTTCCTCTCCTCATAGGCACTGACAGAGCAATACAGGTGTGCTTTCAGATGTAAAAATAATTTTGAAATCAAAATCTTTTGGTTTAATTACAATAATTTGGCCTAAAATGTCTCTACATGTGAGCTTGGCGCTTGAAAAATTAAGCCAGAGATAAAAAAAAAAAAAAAAAAAAGGCCCCCTGACTCCTGTATTTATTTTCTTCCCAACCAGGTGTACCAGTCGGCATCAAGTACCATACATTCTTTGATTCAGGAGACCCCTTAGGTTTCACTCTGGTTGATTTAAAGTCCCAAATTTAACTTATTACATTGTCCCAGGTGTTCTTCAAAACAGGTGTATCCTTTTTTGTTTTATATATTTACCATGCAGACCAAAAGGTCAGGTTAATAAGTCATAGCACGGTACTGTGAATCCAAAGTTACTTTTGTTCTTTAAATATATTACACAAATGAAAAACAACAAAGAATATGATATTAAGAAGCTGAGAAACTCCAATTAATGTGACTTTTTAAAGTATTAAGGATTAAGGATTACATCAGTGTTTGTAAAGTTATTAAACATTTTATGTAAAAAGCTTTTATTAGGCCAACGTCAAGGTCTCAAAGGGTCTCAACTTATCAACCTATCAGCAGCCTGCATGCTACATTTCACCAATATGCACAAAAACCAGTACACATGTATGATGTCCGGATGCAAAAAAAAATCTCTTGGACCCATTGCCTAAACCCAACGGTAAGTTGGCCATTTCGTATTGAAAGGCTGTTTGGCAATTTGAACTTGTTGTATTTTTTGAATTTGTCCTCAAGCATTCATCAGATCAACTTCATATTTGATGTGTGTGATCTAGTCCACTTTGTGATTAAAAGTTATCAAAAGATCACGCTATCATTAAAGGATGTGGCCATTATGTGTGGCAAATTTTCATGTCTTGTCATGAAAAACGAAATTGTCATAACTTTTGTGTTAAAGGTCCAAACTGCACCAAACTTCATGTGTTTGTTATAAGCCCTCAACACATCTGCATGACAATATTTAGTCTTACTCATAGCACCTTCTGCTGGTGACAGGAATTTCTCTCAATGATCATACTTCAATGAACTCCTCCCACATAATTCCTCCCACAAAAAAAATAAATAAATCTTGAAATTTGGTGAAGGTGCACATAAGACCTTTAGATTAACAGTGTGGCCATGCCTGGGCAACATTTTTTATTTAGCCATTCAGCATTTAGCCATGACAAAAGATTTCAGAGTGAAGGGATCAGTGCAATCTCACCTTGCCCTCTTGGAGCCGTGACCTAAACCCAACAAGAAGTGAGCCATGTCGAATTTACTCTGCAATTTTGTATATTTTTGACTATTTCCACATTTTGTATGTTTAAACAAACTCCTCAGAGATTTTACCATACTAATTTTAAATTTGGTTTACACACTCTGAAGATCTCTGTGATAAAACATTATCTAAAGCTTTCAATTTTGAACAACGGTGTGCCCGTGGTGTGGCGGCCACTTTGAGCATTTTACCATAAAACAAAAATGCTTACAACTTAAACAGACATTGTCCGGTATGCATTTAACTTCATATTTGTGTTCGAAGTTCAGACCTGAACCCAGTGACATCTCAATACCATGTAACAGTTTGAGTGCCACCTATTAGCAATGGGAAATTGCGTGTTTTATGCTTTCACGTACTTCTAGCAAGTTGATTAAATCCACCTCAAATTTAATGAGATAAGCCTTAAGACTTTGATGATGATATGTTGCGACCACTTTTTGTTTTAATCGAAGGACTTAACTGTTGGTTAGGTGGCAGTGAGGCCAATGTTGATGTTTCACCAAGACAAAAGGAGTTGTTGTAACTTTCCTGTTTCTTAAGCAATCTGTCCCAAATTTCATATGGTGATCAAGAATTCCATTCTTAGGAATATAATGTGCCAATTAAGAGTGGTCAGTGCTACCACGGGTAAACCCTATATGGCAACAATGATGCAAATTACATTATATTCTTGTGCGCACACAACTCTCTTTGTATGGGAACTTGATGTTGAAAGTGCTCTGAATTTTCTGGGGAGACTGCTGCACTCTATTACAGGCACCTTGACACGAGAGCCTGCTCAACTTTGCTTGCAGCTCTACTTAGGGCCCAAGCACCAAACAGTGTAGGGACCCAATTGAAATTGCATATTAGTATTCTTTTTCTACCAAATGAATTGCTTTTTGGTGACTTTAGCTTAGTCTAAAACTCACAACATTTGGCATGCGTGTCAGTTGCGATAAAAATTTACATATTTTATAGGTTTATGGCAAATGGTCAGGGCTAAATGCCTCACTAGCGCCCCCTAAACTGTAGCCCCATGACCAGTTTCCCCTACATGTACAAAATCTAGTACACCTATGTATCATACCCAGGCCTACAAAAAGTATCTTGACATTCTAGGCTCAATAAAACAGGATGTCCATTATTTTGGATTAAAAGGCCTTTTTTGGCGATTTCCATGTTTCATATTTTGACAAACTCCTCCTAAAAATTTCATGTAATCCTCATGAAATTTGCTGTATGCACTCTGTCATACTTAAACGAACTCGTCTCACAAAATGAATCTGAACGACTTGGAATTTGGTTTACATACTCATAACACCTTTGTGTTGGATGACTGAAACCTGTTGCCTACAGGTACTGGGGTGTGAGGGCCTACTTAATGCTGCTTGCAGCTTTAATTAGGGACCGAGCCAGTAAGTCAAGGACTCCTCTAGCGTGCTACCTGGGCACACAAAAATGTACTCTCTAGCACCACCTAGGCACACTAAAATGGCCACCACAGTCCATAGAAATGTCACTGAATTGTTCAACTCATCAAGACCTACAAATCACTTGCTGACATCCCTGTCCTAAATCCAACAGGAAGTCTGCAATTTGCATTTCAAAGTAATATTTAGGCCTTAAATATAACTTATCTGAATGGTAGTTGTTGGTAACCTACCAACAACAACCCAACCTCATTGAAAGAACTAACAATTTAGAACCAGTTATGCTGGGGAACCATTGCGGATCACCTTGTAAAATATACCGCTTTGATACTAATAAACTTGTCCATTTTTGAAGTTGGTCACATGCTACAAACACCACCCATTGTATAGGAATGTCTAGATGGGGAAAACCTGGGTAGATTCATGGTGATGCATCTTCATGTGACAGCCTAGCTGGATTATGGTTGTAAGATTTAGTAAAGGTAGGTATTGAGGAGATACCCCGGCAATGTTGAGCTTGCTTCATAGTACAATCCTTGCTTCATGGTACGTTGATAAGTTAACCTGACTTTTTGGTCTACATGGTAAATATTTAGCTCCTATATATTATACCTATACCTACACTACATGATATACCTAGAAGAACACCCTGGATAATGTAATAATAAATGGCTGTAACTTACTAGGGAAAGGTTGGATGTACACAACAATTTATTTGGAAGCCTAAAACATCTAAGAACATCTTTTAAAATGAAAAAGAAAACAACATTCCTAAAGTTCAGTTGGGAGTTCTCAGTACAATACCCATTCCACCCCACAAAATTTTCACAGATATTTTTCAACAATTTTGGAAATTTTATCAATTTTTAGAAAAAGCCAAAGTTAAACCAGAGTCAAACTTAGGGTTATCCTAAATCAAAGGATGGTACTTGATGCTGACTGCTACAACAGGTTGGGAAAAAAATAAATGCAGGAGTCAAGAGGCCTATTAATTTCTTTCCATTTTTCTATCCAGCAGCCCATAAACATGAATTTAGGAAAATGTCTCCAAAACTTAAATTATGAAATGACCTGACAAATGAAAAAATAGAAAATTGGAAAATTGAATTCTATTTTCTCTTTTCTAATTTTTAATTTTTATACAGAAAATTGAACCGACAAAAGTTCAATTTTATAAGGAAATTTGAACTTATTAATGTAACGTGGACCAAGTTTTACACTTTCACACTTAAAAATGTACAAGGAGGACTTGACCATTATAAAAGTTGTTTAGCTCTAATGTTACCGGAAAGTAAACATAGTTAGCTTGTAAGCTAAGGGAGTAACTTTTATGTGTTCCATAAATGTATATGATTATTACAAAGTACTATCTAAATGGTAGTATCGCACAAAAAAAGTTAAATAAACACCTTATTTACTTTACCTGTGATGCTGAGTCTGAGCTAGCAGCATTAGGCTTATTGTTGTCAGCTATTGCCTTCAGGGCATGTGTGTTTGGTGGAATCGAGGTTCGATTAACCTCCCCTGTGACCTGCCTGTGACCCCAGTGACGTAATTCTAACGCTATTCTACTTGTACCCACAGATTTGAATTCATGTTCACAGAGAAAAATCTGTAGTTGTAGAATTTAGAGTTGTTTTTATAAATGTTTGCAGTCATAGCTTTTAGAATTATAAAAACACACTTAATTTGAAACTACTAATACAAATGGTTAAAGTTATGATCTGGGTGCAATGATCTGGGTATTGGGGGGTCTGAGACCCCTTGATTGACACTTTACACCCCCCTCAGGCCTCAACAGTAAAATTTTGGGATGGTGTCCAGAAAAATCTTACAAAAAAAAATTCTTATCTGCTATAGTCAGTAAAATGTATTTGAAATGCACACAATGTCCTGTATTTAATTCTTTGCTTTGGCTTGCATCCATGACATCATGAATATTGTGCCTTATACCATATTTTGCTCTCATATAGTTTTTGCCTTCTATTAGCTTTTTTAAGAAAGGCTTTCTTTTTTAGTTCATCTTTGTATTGTCTTTTGCACTTGGATCCTCCTTTTTTGTACACTTGTGACACATTCTTTTTTGAGCTTTTACTTCTGTGGCATTTCTTAGTGCATCCAGAACATTCATAACATCATAACTGAAACTTATTACATGCTCACTGACAGCAGAGCTGTTTTAGGTGTAAAAGCCAGGGTGAAAATTTTAAAGATGTTTTTACTGACATAGCGCTTTTGGACTGCATGTGCAAATTTTGCTAGTGTCAGCAGAAATGGTCATTTTTAAAGAAAATACAGAAATGATCAGAAAGGGTCACGTCAGTCACCACAACCTCAGAAATTAGTACCCTTTGGAAAATAATTAGATTTAAAATATGTCCTTTATTATATTTTGAATCTGTTTCGTGCAAAGAAAGCCCAAAATTTCACAAAATGTACAGAACTTCTTTACCACCCATCTCTAACATCCTTGGGGTTATTAATATCAATGTTAAATCATAAAAAGACAATACACACTGCAGACAGTTGTTTGGTAAAGTCATTGAAAAAGTGCACAATTGTGCAGCATAATTAGCTACTAATAGTACTTAGCAGGAGGATCTCAACTAAACTGCAACACATTCAAGAGTCCAACTTCCCTTATGTCAGCTGTTTGCATCAGTAAACATCATTAAATACAATGGCTATTCTACTTTCTTTCCTAATTAGTCTGGGTGCACTCATAAAATGAGAGTTTGTGGCAGCTGACTCAATGAGGGCTTTTGCACTATTACTTTTATTTAACCAAGTTTCAGATCAAAACATAAAATTCAGACTATTCTTTGTGATAAAATCATTGATTTAAAGTGACTTTGCCCAACAGAGACCTGATGTTGATTATGGCTAAGTTTGTTGTACCAAAGGCACTTTCTGACATAGTCTGTGGCTGGCGCCTAACTGGAGTCAGATTAGATAAAACAGCTATGCACTTTGAGTTCATTTTGTTCCTCCTGATGCTGGTCAAATAGAAGCTAGTTTCAGCTGCTTAGGCTCTGTAATGGGAAAAGATACTGAATGTGGCTGAATACAGACAAACTTAAGATAACTAAGACAGGTACCGGTTGGGGTTCATTATCAGTATAAGTCCTATGACCATGCTACCAGCTGTTTAAAAATACTAGTATGCTTAATAAAGCGGCATAAGTTTGTCTCTTTTCTGATAGACACCTAGTTGATGATGTCTGTGCTATAGCTACTAAGTAGTTCATCAATTGGACTAAGCTTCAGTATGGCAGCTGTTACTCCTTGATTGGTGAGTGTGGTGGAGAAAAGGAGGTGCATGGTCCTCGTTGGTTGTGGTGGATTGAGGGGGACGTTTTGTGGGATGGTATTACATACATTGAGTGTGACATAGGTTGTTTTCCTTTGCAGGATCTCAGAAGACCCAGCATAAATCACCATGCTTATGTTATTTGGATGAGTAGAGGAGAGGCAAAAGCTCTGTTACTTCTTTGACAGATGTGCCAACAAGACTTGTATTTTCAGTTCTTGCCATTCATACATGCTTGGTTATAGAGTCCCCCAATCAAGTGATGTCTGGCATATCAGGTGCAGTGTTAATAGATTTTCTTTGCAGAGACTGATTTCTTTAGGTCATGCCACACAATAATAAGTATGAAAAGGGATAAAAAAAGTGAAACTACAACACTTTTGTGTCTATCAGAAATTAAAAGCCCCTGTGGTTTTTTTTTAGCATCCATGATCCACAATCTGTAGCTTTTGGCAGAGAAAAACAAATATATCAGTAAAAATGTAAGCACAGCAAAGAGCAAGCAGCAAAGTGTCTGCACTGTATTATATATATATATATATATATATATATATATATAAAATACATCATCAGTCAAAGAGTAGGACCAACATTCAGCCAGGAATACTACATAATCCCCTCTTTCTATTGGTGTTTTCTATTGGTAAGGTGTTTTAGCAGGCTGCCAAGTGTTCATACATGGTGACTGACAGCATGCTCCTCAAACAATGTCGTTCTTTCTTTATAATTTTAATATTTCTCATGTCCATGGACTGTTTTTTTTTTCTTTTTAACAGAGATGGTATTTACCGTTAGTTTAAGCATGGTCGGACTGCAAAAATTTTAAAGCTGTCTCCATCTCCACACGCACAACTACTCATTCTGCCACACACTTTTGGACAGCATCAGCCACTTCACAGAGCTTTTCCTCACTTTACTGACATACTGCCATCTCTCTCCCTTCTACAATTGCCCTCCAAAACCAACAAGAGAACTGCATACATTTTTAACAATTCTTGGTTTATAGTGGAGGTTCTCAAACTTTTTCTCTCAATCCCCACTTTGGACAAGGTTGTATTGTCAAGCCCCACCTGGCCTTTATTGCCCCAACAGAATCGTGGGCCAAGCTTTTTTTCTCTTTCAAATTTATTGTACTGTACAGAACATCAAAACAGAAAACACCACCAGTTCAAAAGTATAGAAAAAAAATGTAATGGTGTCAAACCTCAC
>JAQMCX010000025.1:227697-243454 GCA_029814765.1 Acanthurus leucopareius
GCGTTATTGCGGCGCGTCACAGGCGTTACGCGCGTCTAAATTCGCCAATTCGCGTCCGGTGTGGCCGTACCATAATGTACTGTACATTTTTTAAGTGTACCACTTCATTAATTCCTATGTATGATTTTAATTTCCTCCACCCTTAGTTTATTCATGTGGAGGAAAAAATCTCAGATATATACCTCAAAACCTGGACTCACCAAAACCAAAAGGATCTTTGTGTCATGCTATCACCAGAGGAAAGAGAGTAAAAGTGTTTTAGGATAATTTTTGTTAACTAACCCTTAAATCTTAGAATAACCACCAGTAACTAATGATAGACTAAAGCTATGTTCTTGAGCTCTGCATTAAAACTGCGTGCACCACAAAAAAATAAAGTAAGGTTCAGGGTTTAACAAATATTTATTAACGATTGTTTGTGAAGAAGCCAACCTAATCTCTTAAATATTAAAAATATGATGTTACTAGTTCTGAATTTGCCTTAGTTTGTTCCTTAGTTTCTTAGATAACTGTTGTGGCAGCAACAAGGCATAAAGCCATCTAGGGGTATAATTTATGTGGCTTAAGAACAGTGTGGAACCTAAGAATATCCCTAACCCTTCTTTTCTCCTGTGTCTCATGTTTTCTACTGTAAGTCATAGGGATGGGTGATCAAATGATGCAGTATATATTGGAGATAGACATGTCATAGATAAAACAAAAAAATAGTTTAAAGAGTGTTTGATAGTTTAATTCATGGATGCATGTAAAGTAAGAGCGCTTCTTCCCCATCAGCCCATTATGTCAATTGATAATAGGGGTGTGTTATGAGTGACAAACAGCCTGTCATAACCAGAGAAACCTATCTAAGACAACAGAACGACTTTGTACTGTGTGTTTCTAACAAGATAAAAATACGAGAGCACCAGTTGACAATTATTTGTGATGCAAAAATATTTTTGTTTGCAATAAAAGCTTTGTTTTACTGGAGTGAAATAATGAGTGTGATGTTAGTTCTCAGTGTCATGGTGATTTTTCACTTGACGCATGACACTCTAAAGGAAGGCTCACTTTGCACACTGCGCATGTTACCCAGGTTCTCAAGCCTTTGGTGCCTTGTTCTTGAAAGAACCCAGGGAAAACCCTGTGTACCACGACAATGGGCACTGCTAGTGACCCCAACAGCCAAAGCATTTGGTTCCACAGCACCACACACATAGATGTATTACACATATGGAATAACAAAAACACAGAAATAAGAAAATGAGTGCAAAAATAGAGGACATGGAGGAAATTGTAGATAAAAAGGAACCTACCAACTATGGCAGCAGTGTTTCCCCTACTGATCAAATGCTATAGTTATTTTATAACACAAGGGAACACTTTGTTGTGGTCATGTTGTTAATCTTGTGCGTGTGCATTTGGATTGCAGAGATGTACAGCCAGAAGAGACTTACTTTGACCGGGATGTGGAGAAGGCCTTTATGAAGGCAAGTGCAGATCTGTTTGAGAGGAAGACCAAGTGTTCCCTGCTGATCTCCAACCAGAATGGAAACATGTACACTCCTTCTGTTTACGGCTGCCTGGCCTCTCTCATTTCACAGTATGTTTAATAGTCTAAATTTTGTCTCACTTAAACCTATTCATTTGCTGTAATAAGCATCTTTCTGTTACTTAATTGATGTGCATAAAAAGCAACTAGTTAAAGTCTGTTTTTTTCAAAATATTTCAAAACCTTTTCCAAGGACCTGGAAAAACAAAATTGTGTCTAAAACAAATGAGTGCAGCTCAAAAAACACAGGAAATTAAGCATCTCTAAATTCTACTCTGTCTTGAAGCAGAGAAAAGAAAAAAATGGAACAAAACAACACAACATGTCTGCTCAGGAACAGATTGCTGTAGATATTTTGCATTCAAAGTTCCTCCAGTGGAAACTGCCTCATGACAGACACAAAATAGAGTCATGACACAGCAAAGGATGTCTAAGCCAAAACCTTATCAAACAAATCAACACTCTTGCTAACCCTGGATCTATGAAGGACTCTGTTTTCCTAATTGTCATTTTGTCATCTTTTCTGGCAGTGTAGTGTGACCTGAGTGGAAGCAGAGCCCAACAGACCACACTCTGGGTAGCAAAAGTCGCTGGAGAACATAGACATTCCTGTCTAGCTTTTTAAAACTAGCCATTTGCACAGACTACCAGCTTATAAAGATATATGGCTATCCTACATTAAATCTGAAACTAAATTACATCTCAAAGTCAAATTTTATTTCTACATATTCTGCAGCTAATTGTTTTTGTAATGTTATTGATGAGATATTGAAACAAGGATAATTTATTCTGCAGTTTCTTGCAGGGTAAATTGTGCCTTAATTTTTCAATAACCACACACCAACCACATCTGGGCTGCAAAATACTCTCAAAGATAACCTGGCATGGGCCGCCTGCGCTCCCAACTGAGCTAAACGGCGGCCCATGTACTGCCTGCGCTCCCAACTGAGGTCCTCTTAGTCCTCCACGCAGCGGTCGCGAGTTCGACTCCGACTCCAACCATTTGCTGCAGGTCACTCCCCCCTCTCTCTCCCCGTTTCCTGTCACTCTTCAAGTTTTTCTGTCATTAAAGGCGAAAAGCCCCAAAAAAATATTTAAAAAAAAAAAAAAAAAGATAACCTGGCATGGTTTATTTAATTAGCTTGAAACAATGGAGTCAAACCTCTGTTTTCTGTAAAGATAATCTGTCTTGCCTCTGTTACAGACACACACCTTCACAGTTAGCAGGACAGAGGATTGGAGTTTTCTCCTATGGTTCAGGATTTGCTGCTACTCTGTATTCTCTCAGAGTCACACAGGACCATACACCTGGTAAATAAGTCATATTTCATTAGAGTTGAGTAATATGGATGAAATCAGAATGTATAGTCACTATAAAATTGTAGAAACCAAAGGTATTGTGTTCTTCATGTAATTTGAGCATTTTTTTTGTTTGGTTGTTTTAGGATCTGGTCTAGACAAACTTGTGTCCAGCCTGTGTGACCTAAAGGTCAGACTGGACTCAAGAAAGAGGGTATCGCCTGCTGTCTTTGAAGAGAACATGAAGCTAAGGGAGGAGACTCACCACTTAGGTATGACTCCTCTGTTACTGCTGCTCATGTGTGATTCTGTGGAAGCCACTGTAATAGTTTATCATCAGCCTTTCAGACAAGTCTGTATGAAAAAAAGCTTTTAAAAATTTCCTAAAGCAATAAGTTTTCTAGGTGCTGTAGGCATGGAAAGGGTTTTCTTTGGGGAGGGGGGTCCAGATTGTTACTGAGACTGCTCCAATATGGTCAACTTGACATGATTCACAATATGTAACACTACGAGCCAATCTTCATGCTGTATTATAGTAAGCTTTGAGCTAATATAGGACTGACTGATAATCTTTTTAGTCTACTGCAATCTGAAAAATGACAAGGGATGGCTTTTCCCATTAAGATTGCTGTCAGTCAAATAATCTAAACTATTACACTTCATATCATGTCTCAGTGAATAGTCAATTCTGATTGACTGTAGGGTGTCCATTGAAAAGGGTTATAGGACACCTGTAAAGATGTTCCTGTCATATTGTCTGAGCATTGTTCCAAATTATTGTGCTGGCTCAGCCACTAGTGGGTAACCATAGCAACAGAGACTCAGTTAAAGCATTGTTCACAATTTATTGTAACGGGAAAAAGGAAACATCTGATCATTACAAATAAGCTAGGCTAAATATTGAAAACTTTGTGAAAACCATAGCCCATATGGGCTACAATTTTGCTAATCAGCCTTTATGTTGTCTAGCCACCAAACCTCTACAGGCATTGTCATCAGCTGGCTAAGGACACCTCAACATTATAATTGTACTAAATGAATAATAAAAAAGGAATATCTCATAAGTGTCCTTCGATGCCTCATCATCTGACCACCACACGGTGATAACTGTAACACACAAGTAGTAAGAACTGGACCGGCCCTCTAAACTTACTGATATTTTGTGTCACGCAGACCTATATCTCACATCCTATTCATGGTTTATGTTGCTATATTAGGCTGTGGCTCACAGTACACATTACCTTTGTTTTGTAAAAAAATTATTGATTTGATTTACTGTTTGATTAAAAAAATCTTTAAAATTCTAAACCACTCATAATCTTCTCAAAGAGTTTTACACCAATAATTAACACCCTGTACTAGTCCATACACTAGCTAGAAAAGCCTTCAGATGGTTAATGCACTGAGTTAATTTCAACGTCTAACTGCTTGCCGTCACTGTGTTAGTTTATTATGCCTGGCTGTAAGTGCGTCCATCCTATTGCCCCAAAGAATTTGAAGCATCCACACTAGCAGCACTACAAGGTACAAGTACATAAGGGGGAGAGTGTGGAGGTCCTAAAGAGGATCCGCTTATGGTGTATCCTCCTTTTCATACAGTACAATAAAAGAATGAAACAATCTTCTAAATTACCTGAAAGTTCCACTTGTTTTCATGTGAGACAGAGAAATGGAATTTGAAAAAACAATCATGCTCACGTTTGTTTAGCTGTCTATGAGCACTTTTAAATAGAAGGTGTGTGTGGTGAATTAATGAGCTGTGTATGCATGGATTGCATCTATTGATTTTATGTGTGGTCTTTGTATGGCATATGAATGAAATATGCTGTATTACGATATGTATATTTTTTTTTGGTTATTGTATGTATGATATTCAATGTCAGCCTGCCCAGGGACCACAATTGGAAATTAGCACACTGTTATAATGTGGTACAAAGAATTTTTTCTCTATGAGATTAATTTTTTCTTTTGTACATGGTCCCTGACAAAAAAACTTAATAAACTAAACTGAAATAAACTTTGGAGCAACATTGGTAATTGTAGCATTGTAATCATCACAAGTTCTAGTCTCTAAGTGAAGTCAGCTTGTTTTTCACTGAAAATCATTAGCTGGAATCATACATTTCAACATAGGAATAACTACAACTTTCTAATTTATATTATACCTTTTTATAGAACCACTTCAAGCTCCCCTCTACATAATGTAAGTCTGGACAGACATGAATCATAACTGCAACCCAAATGGTTGGCAGTGGCATATAACCATATAGCTCTAATACTTATTTTAATCTGTCTATACAGCCAGCTATGTCCCTCAAGGCTCAGTGGAAGATCTGTTCCCAGGGACATGGTACCTGAAACGAGTGGATGACAAACATCGCAGAGAATATGCCCGAAGGCCCCTAGACAACGACCAGCCAGCAGAGCCAGAAATTGTACGCTCCAGCACTGCCACAGAGGTACAGGATGATATAAATGCAGTGTATGACTAACAGGGTATGGTAGAAGGGAAATGAATTAGTTAACATGTGGGAATTCATGTGGTGAAATGTGTCCAGTCTGGCCTCACATGGCAGTTTGAGTAAAGACAATTTTTGACTCTTTAAATTTCTTCTTGCTTTGGTCTAGTATTTATCAAAAAGCAAGAGGGCCTGACACATGTCCCAGGCATAATCCATTCAGGTAATTTTGTGAAGATCCCTTAATTATTACTGATCTATAAAGAACTCTGATATCCTACCCTTGTTTTTAAAGACAAGACAGACAGGCTGGTTGAGTCTCACAGGTGTGAAGGGATGTGGTTCAAGGTAATGTGTTCAGGCAATGCCCCGCACCAGTGGTGAAAAACTAAATGACATTTTTTTAACAAGTGTTAAATATCAGTTGCATTTGCACAAAACTGAATCCTTACATCCATAAATTCTAACTTTTATGTGTAGTTTACAAAGGTGAAAAAAATTAAAATTAGTGGTGGGACTCGATTAAAAAAATTAATCTAATTAATTAGAGGCCTTGTAATTAATTAATCTCAATTAATTGCATATCAATATTTGACATAAGAAGCAACATTTTTTGTCATTTTGTTGTCTGTGCTAGCTGCAACATGTTTGGCATTTAGTGGTATCGGAGGTTGGAAGAGCTCCGGATAGGCAAATTCTTTCCTGGAGAATTTGTGCACACATCCAGATTTCCACCCGGTAGTTGTTTTCCACCCAACAAACCCAGCAACGACTTCTTGTCTTTTTTTTTTTTAAATTTATTTTATATTTTATATACACGCAGCAAATGATCGGAGCCAGAGTTGAACTGGTGTGGAGACACACATGGGACGCCCACCCTACCGACTGAGCTATGCTGGGATCTCGTGCAATGAGAAACGTTCTGCGCTGTTTGCAGTGCAAAAAAAAAAAAAAGCGATTAAATGCGTTATTTTTTTTGTCGCGTTATTTTTTCTGTAATGAATTAATTGTAATTAACGCAATAAAGTCCCAGCCCTAATCAAAATTATGAGCCAAAGATTACTTTAATGTACAAGAAATGCCTTTGGTGAAACCAGAAGTGGGCCTTGCACCCCGTGTATGCAGACAATGGAGTGTAGTGGTTGAGCTCTTCTGGTTTGGCTACCATCAGCTGAGCAGGGTCTCTTTTGCAGACCTCATAACATCTGTGGTGCTCCAAATCTTAGCTGAGAAAGGTTCAATAACAAAGAAAAGTTTGTTGCATACAAGATACACATTGAGAATCTTACAAAAATCAGAAAGCCCACTTGTGTTTCTAGTTGACACAAACATTCCCATGGTGTATCTTGTTCCTTGTTTGTATGCCGTTTTGGTCAGCAAAAGATCGCTCAGACTTCTGCATTTTTTCTTAATCACTCGCCTGACAGCGGAATCCACATTGGCAAGGAAAAGTTTTATACTCCTTTTACTTCCACCGTTGGTTTAAACAGGCTGGGCATATTCAAGTAGTACATACGTTCATGTCTGAGGGACAAAGTAAAGAAAATGTTTTTTGAATTATTGACATCAACAACCATCTTCTAAAAAACAAACAGTTTAATGGCTGGAAATAACTGTAACCCCACGTTATTTATTCAGGTATAGCTTTGCCCTGTCTTGCCCCTCGGTGGTAAAATCTTCCTGCTTGACTTCTCTGTGTTTTATTGTTTGTGACAATCAGGAGAGGTAAATATAGCAAGCTAATATATATTTACAATGACATCCTTGTTAAGGCAGGATACAGTTTTGTCTCTTGACAATTTCATGGCAGATAATGGCAGTCACATTACGTTAATTAGTCAGTTTAGCTTCTCTGTGTGTTGCCTGTCTGATTACACAGTATGTGTTCAGTGGTGCTTTATTGTGATAAGTACTTTGTTAGCGATCAACATAGGACTCAAATACTGTGATCTCACACATTTTACAGTGTTGTTTTTCAGCTGTAACTCTGTTCTCTTCGCTAAGATTTTTTTTCAGCTTCAGTGCCCTATAGAGTACTGTTTTGATCAGCTCCTTAGGGAGAGGCTGCAGTTATGATCCGGTGCATTTAACAAGATTGTTAAGAATGAGGCGTCATCATGTCGGCTGTGTTTGTGAGCTTTCACATAGACAAACACACATTTTTTTGCTCAGCTGTACTTATGAGTCACTCATTGACATTATGCATTTTCTAGCCCCTTACCCTAACCATAAATATGAAAACTAAATGCCTAACCACAACCCTTGCCCTAACCCTGATTTTTAAGGACATTTATGCTAAGTCTTTTACGTTTTTTAAAATGTAAAACAGACAGCATTATTCCTTTTAGTTCCATGAAAACATAAGGGTCATGGTAAGTGAACATAGGAAGAACATCCAAAATTAACATTTCACCATTTAGCAGGAACAACAAGATCATCACAAAGTCTCAGCTATGCTATGAGTGAAAAGCAGTCATGAGACCTCTTAAAGTTCTCACCTTCATTATTGACCTAAGTCATCATGTGTTTGTATAATATGACTTCTTATATGGATTCCATCCATTTTTTTATGATCTGGAGCAGGCATCCCTTTACTGAGATGAATTCCTTCCTTTAAATGCTAGCTCTCTTGTCAGGTTTTCAAAAAAAGACAGCTCACAGTCCTCCCACTCAATTTTAAGTTGCTCCTTAGCCACCTGCAGTACCTTGGCTTGAGCCAATAAAAGTAGAAAGTGAATCAGTATGGTTATAGGTGGTTCATTTAGGTTAGGCATAGGTGCAAAAGAGTGATGGTTGCATTCAATCTTGAATACATTGCCAGTTAGACCAAACGCCTCAGAGAGGATCCCCTCCATACACTAACTCACTTTGCTCGTCTCCTTCTTGCTTTCTTTCAGTTCCACTATTCACACATTATTTCTCCAATTTTGGTTTTTGAGGTCCTCCACACATAACTGCAGTGCTTTCATTAGTTGTTGTTTCATTTCTCCATTCCTTTCTCCATTACAATTTTCATATCCTCCATGCTCTGCTTCTCTAAGCTTTTCTGGTATGTTCATCACCCAGTCCTTGAGCTCTTTTACTGTCTCCTTAATTGAGACAACAATTCCTACCACCACCAGCAGAGTACCATGTATTTTTTTTTTGTATTCGCATAAACATATTCCCATCACCATTCCCTCCGGTGAAAAAACGAGAATAATTCTTTTCGGGTTTGTTCAATGGGATTATCTTTGTGTGCCATTGTGGGTGTATCGCTCTCAGGTGGCAGGCACCTTCCTTTAGCTAACTTGCTTTTTGTTTCCGCATCTTTGAAAAAGTTTGCTCTACTAGTGCTTGGCATTTCGCAAGGAAGCTGCTAACTGTTGGCCAGCTATTGACAGTATTACTTTACTTTAGTAGCAGGCACAAATGTTATGACCTGAAATTAAGTGTTTGCTGCTCAGTTTTTGTTTTTATAGTACATTAGTTTATGTTTTCTTGATATTTTCTTATTTTTATAATTAGTTCATGGTTGTCAGGAGCTCCTGTAGTGTGCTGCCATCTTTGTCAGTGGTCTCATGTCACTCCTGGTGAAGTTCACTCATAAACTGGCATTAGTAGCATTTGTAACACTTTAGATGTTGAAATAAAAAGCCTGCCAGAAAGTGGAAGGAGAACATTTTGAGTTCTATTGACGGTGGCTTAATGACTGGAAACACAATGTTAAAAGGACTAACATCTCTCTGTGAGAGAAAAGGAGCTGAGAGCTAATGAGTGGTTAGTATGATTGTACACATGAAATGTTGCTGTTGTATTGATTTTATCAATACAACAGGTAACCACTGAGGACACATTATTTTCATCAACAGCAAATTGAAACAGGAGCAGAACCAAAAATGGGAAGGCCTTTTAACTGAGAGAATTAGACAAAATGCCCTTTTTCTAAAATAAGCCTGTTTGCAATAAAAGGTCTGATTCTGGTTTAGAATTTATAGTACTGAAAAATGTCAAACTATGTCCAACTCTAGTTCTGCTCCTTTTTCCTGCCTTACACATTTCTCAGTCCATTGTGTATCTTGGTGCTTTGGGTTGCCTAATATACTTCATTGTCGTCTCACATACTCATGAGAAATTTATTTGTATTAAACATTTAAGCAAGTAATTAAAAGTGCTTTTCATAAGACATATAATGCGTTGGAAAAGAAACTCATGGCAATAATAAAAAGTGTTATGTAAATTAATAAAAATAGCTAATAAAGAAAAATCTGATTTTTTTATTAATTATGGTGATGTTACATTAATTGCTTCATAAACCAATAGTTTATTTATTCATGATGTCTATGGTATGTTTTCATCTTTCAGCACATCCCCAGTCCAGCCAAGAAGATGCCTCGCATCCCGGCAGCCACCACTGGCCCTGAGGCTGCCGTTAGCAATTGAGTATATACAGTTTACCTTTAAGATGTATCAAGGTCCAACGATTTGGCATCTATATGAACTATACAATGCTAAATGTCAGAGAGCGAGCAGGAGATGGCAATGTCACCTCCTAAATTATATACATTAAACTCAGTTAGGTTAAAGTGTTGAGTGAAAGCATGTGGACAGCTATGGATGTTCCTAAACTGCCTGTACCCTTCCCATCATAACCCTGTTGTCCCCATGAAATACAGATTCTACTGTATATTTGACTACAGTCTTTTTTAGAAAACTTTTTATTTTCAAGTAAACAGTTTTAATTTTTTTTCTTCTTGCATTTTTGCAAAATACACAGTTGTATATGTGGGAGGAGCACAGGCAAACATTTACAGACATGGAGTGTTACTGGTGTTGGTTAAACAAGCAAACTTCCTCCTGGCAGGTGGCAGCAAGTGACAGGAAGAGAAAATAAATATAATACTTGGCTTCAGATATCCTGCTGATTAAAGAGAATAGAAAAATGGGCTCTAACTGTATTAATGTATTGCAATAGTTTTGCTGTCAAGGCTACCCAGGGCAAGACAGAGCTCATGTCCTGCTCTGCAGTTTGGGTTTAATACCTCAGTTTTCTATGAAAAGATGGGGTCATTTTTGCATTCTGTGGGTTGAACTTGTGACTGCACACAAGGAATGAGTCTTGAGTCTTACTTAAAACTGCGGATGACTGCTGAAGCTGAAAAAATGTAGTTAACATGTTAACCATGTAAATCCACACAAAAGATGTCAGCTGTCTAATTCATCATGATGATCCTCAAACAAAACACAGTTCTTTTTAGAAACAATGTTAAGCTAAAGCTGCTTTGGATGACACCAATGTTATTAGTTTATTCAATTGCCTTTAACTGCCACGAAATGTTGAAATACAATGAGTATTTGCTGCTGTTGTATCTCAGGTTTAATTTAAGGTGCAGTCAGTGATTCTAATCCAAGAGACTTTTTGTCAAATTTAGTATATATCTCCTTGTATTTCACAAGCTGTCCATTCTGTGTGCACAGAAAAAAAAAAGAAAATCATTTTTTTGTACACAACCCTGGCTCTGTAGTATGGGAACAAACAAAGTAGCAGAGGGTAAGCCACAAAACACCCAATCAGCAGTAGGAGAACCATATTCAGTCTGACCAATGCCTTTAGCACTCTTCTTTTTCTACGAGCTGCTCTCCTTCTTTTCCATGCTTTTGCAGACCTACACCATAATAGTATGAAACATAAATAATACTGGAGATATTTCCTTGCAAGCTCGGTATAAATACTTAAAATTTCTATGCCAGACCTCACATGCTTTTCCCTGAAATTACATGTCTGTACCAAGTTGAAACAAGTTGACTGACTACATAAATAAAGCACCCATCACTTAATTAGTAAATGGACTGTACTTATATAGTGCTTTTCTAATCCTTTAATTACTCAAGCGCTCTGCAACAAAAGCAGCATTCACCCATTCAGGTAAACATTTACACACTAGTGCCAGGTGGCTTCTCTACAATGTGCCAACATGCTCATCAGGAACTCATGCACATACATTCACACACTGTTGGCACAGCCACCGCGAGCAATTTGGGGTTCAATATCTTGCCCAAGGATACTTCAACACGAAGCCTGGAGGAGCCAGGGATCAAACCAACAACCGTTCTACCTCCTAAGTTGCAGCCACCCCAACCATTTTATCAAACAAAAAGTCCAAATGTTATGTGGTTTATGCCTCTCAATTGTTACTAGATCAGTAATCCAATTGTATATTAATTATCAGTTATAGCCTGAATTCTTTCGAAACCATTTTGCAATGCCATAAATTGTGATTTTGCCTTTTAACTGCCACCACATGTATAGCCACACAACATGAAGAAAAAAATGGAGAAAAATACTCAGCAAGTTATTGCTACATCATCAACTGCATCAGTTATGTTGCAGCCCAATTGTGAGCTCCTCTTCCATCTGTGTATTTTATTGTGTAATAACCTGACAGATGCCAAGTAAGGCATCTTAGGTTTGTTACCCATCCTACAAATATAATGTGATGTTGCTCCAGTTTTTTCTTACGTTCTGCAAACACTCAGCTAAATGCAAATGGAATGATGGATAATTAGGGCACAAGGGAGTCTGGTGCATTCTCAGCAAATACACTGAGCTGGTTCTGCCTAATTAAAGCTTAAAAGCAGACATTGAAGCAACAGCAGTATGATGACATTTTTTGTGTTAATTTTTTTCATACTGTATCAGACAATTAATTATGGACCTCTCTGCAAACCCCTGTTAAATTCTGTCAGGCAGTGATTACAGATACAGTTTGACTTTCAATTCACCTCCTTACACCAAACTATGGCAGATGCATATCAAGTAGTGTGGCATTGAAACAGCTGCTATAAGTGTAAACAGCAGTGCTCCGGTTTAGTTCTTTTCTTGTCAGTTTCTTTCGGTAGAAGTGTAACATAATGATTTATACTAAAACCTCAATGTCAAAGGGCTTTGTTTTATGATGTTGTAGGCTTAGTTTAATTTTTCTGTATAACGTTTATTGATAATACCATTATCAACAGCAAGAGATAGAACAGATACACAGGTGGCCCAGGTAGAAGACATTGGGTTAAAAAAACTTGCTGTTTTCTTGTTTCTGTTGATGTTTAGACTGATTCATAGACTTGCACACAGGGATTAGAGGAATGGGACAGTTGATGTCAAAGTGATGACATTCAAAAAGCCTTAAAATTAGCATGTATAATCTGTAAAGAGACAAAGCCTTTTTTTCTAGTGATGTAATGTTATTTTTCCTTATAATTTTTGAGTCAGAATTGGTTCCTCTGAACTCAGGCCTTGCTCTCACATGCATTACAAAAACACGCAAGGTTGCTATAAGAGTTCTTAGTTGTTGGTTCTCACCTGTACCATTACATCTATAAGGTGTGTGTTGGTAGCCTATCGCAGAGGTTACATGACCTTTACCAAAGTTAATGGTAATTTTCAGTACAAACTGAAAGATTATTTATGCTGTAGAGATATGAATAAATGTAATAAATTTTATCCAGTCAATGTGTAAACATGTAGATGCTGAATAAATTGACTTGTGAAAAATAAAATAAAAATTGTGGTATTGTATGATTATTTTCATTAGTAATCATTATGATGAAACCAATAAATGGGTTTAGATTTAATTTTTTGTTTTTGCCACTTTTTTGTCTTTTCACATTACTGAGTTTGAAGGATTTTTTGTAAAGGACATTTTGTTGTGTACTGTTAATGATGTGTAAAGAAGCTTTTTAATATAATACAATAATAAAAATACGACTCATACAGTGAAGGCACTGCAAGGTCACATATCATGAATGTCCTCCTATTAAACAGCTCACGCCAGTTCTCAACACATTTCCCATCATGGTGACATTTCAAAACCTCCCTACCCACCATTCTTTAACTTTTAAAGAAAACAAAACAAAGGCAAAACAGGGCATTATACAAGAAATGAAATTATACACAAAGAATAAAGAAAACACTGTCAACAATTGAATACTATAAAACTGCTCCAAATCTAATTATCATCTACACATGTACTGAGCGGTAAATGAAATATTATAATAAGCCATCAACTTTATTAGCCATATATATATTCTTATAGATATATATATAAATATATAAACTTTTTGTGACCACAAAATATACTTTGGAGTTTGGGGTTCAGAATAATACATTTCAGAGCTGCTGTAAAGAAATTTGAAGTGAATAATTTGATTTTTTTCTTCCATCAGAAAAAAACCATCAGATATTATTCCCAACAGAGCGATTCCCGGGTTTTTTGAATATCTATATGCATTACCTCTCTTACAGCTCAGAATAGTTAGAATAGCTGCCAGCAGGTAGTGCTATGAATAGCTTTTTTAGTTTTGGACATAACCAGAAAATATATGTATAATTGTCCAGTTGCACTCCACAATTTCACCAGCAGTTGCTGGAAGCTACAGGTTTAAACTTAGCTGTCAATTGCTAAAATACATGGTATGTAGTCATCTTCCACTTAAATTCACCCCAGATGTTTGAGCAGGTGATCTTCTGAGCATATTTTCTCCCCAAGTTTTCGTTGTTATTTCCTGCTCAAATTCAGTTTCCCATCTCTCTTTTATACGTATTGACTTATTTGGATCCATACATAGAAACACACAAATTAATCGAGAAATGACTTTGCATTGCATATTCTCTGACTTAATTTCCATCCAGAATCTGTCCATTTCAGTAAGATTTATTATTTTATACAAGTCTTTTGGTTTAAAAGCTTCACAGTCGCGCAAATCTGAAAAAGTCTGAGTTTGGACTCCAAATTCTTCCTGCATTTCTTCCAAAGACTTCAGATGTATTTTATGAACTAACTGGTGTACATAAGAAAGTCTATAATCTGACCACTTTTTAAATCCAAGTTCTTGTTGATAAGGAACAAAATGCAGGAAAGAGGGGAAATTGATCTGGACAGGTTAAACAAAGTCTGCATCTCCCTCCAAATGTTCATGGTGAATCCAGTCAGTTGGGATGGGTTCTCACCCAAAAAATATTTGAAGAACCAGATACCATTTCCTGCATTCTGGCACATTTTCACAGACTTTTGGATAGACAATGACATCACATTTTTTCTGACACCTTTAATCACTCACCTCAGAAGTGGAGCTCTCTCCACTCCCTCTGCATACTGATCCTGCCTCTGACTCGCTCTCATTCTCAACAACCCATATCAAGAGAGATGGATTAAGCATCCTGTCTTATTGATAATTGTAGTAAGCCCATAACAGTCATGAAATAAGCATACAATTACACTCCCAATGTTCTTTTGGTCAGCTGATTTTTTGATTTTTAGAAATTAAACTTTTTCTGGCTAAAAAGCAAGGACATTCACTGCTCAGAAAATACTGAGGCACTGGGCATTAGAAGATTTTGAAAATACTAAATAAATCCCAATAAACAATATGCCCACATTTTCTAAACTGTCTGATGCCTTGAATTGCATTTTTAAAGTTCCGCGATTCACCCCTCCTTTATTGGATGTCAGTGTAATTTGGTGTACAATTTCAGGACATAGAGAGTCTCAACTAAGTTTGATTATGGTCGTTCAACTGCATCATGAGTTATTAGCAAATATTTGATAGACCATGCCCACTTGCACCAATTAATAAGCCACTTCAGGTTTTCGTTAGTAGATGCCCCCAGAGCATACATACCAAATTTGATGAAATACTCTCCAATGGATTTTGAAGCACACATTTCTTGTATTTTTGTCACCACCTATCTGCTTTGGCAGACCTCTTCAGACTCATTTTGAACCTATCTGACAAGTTTCATGCTGATTGGACTAATAGTTAACAAATCATGGCCAATTTCCTGCCAAGCCCCACATTTGCGAATTGGTTGATAATGGCCACTATTTTTTGATGATTTATTGAATGTGTAGCTTCATCTCATGAGGCTGTGTTCCAAAGTTGGTGTGGATAGAGTAAAATTTATAAAAGAAGATGTCTCTTTACTGTTTTTTACATAGTAAAAATTAGCAAGAAAATGGCTCGCTTTTATGGTCCAAGAGGCTTTTTTGTTGAGCAAAATAAGCTGTACCTTTGTTTCAAGTTTCAGGTCAGTCGAACTAAGGGTGTGAGAGGCGAGGCCTTTTAAATTTTGAATTTTTAGTCCCTAATTGCTTTTTGAATGCATTTTAAATTTAAACAAATGATAAATATTGGAGCCAAAATAATAATTTGGTAATTTGAAGAATAATGCTAAAATTATTATTATCATTATTTTATTATTATGTGTTGTGGCGTGTGGGCACTTTGACGGTCGACTGATTGTCAGAGGCAGCGTCATGTCAGCCAGCTGATCATCATGTAGCTGATGCTGTCAGGTCTTCAGCTGGTACATATGGGTCAGGAGCAGTATGTGATGGTCGCTCTTTTTTGGTTAGTAGACATGGTTTTTTGACCGCTTGAATTAAGTGACTGAGTTTGTTTCATTGAGTTCATTTTATTGCATTTTGTTCCTTTG
>JAQMCX010000025.1:263927-293035 GCA_029814765.1 Acanthurus leucopareius
ATGAGATGAGAGAAGCCGAATATATACTCCGTATCGGATGCCGTGGCTGTTTGTGGTTGGCTGAGAGATGTGAACTCATTAGTTGGCATCACACTTTCAGCTGCTGCCAGGCTGAGTTTCCATTATGCGTGAAAAATGTCTTTGATCTGACATCAGATGTGACGGGACAATTAATATAGATACAAATGTTTATGCTGGTTCAGACGGTTACATTAAATAGTGGTCGCTGTGATTGTTTATTGCATTGAAATGTGCCTGACACCCTGGAAACCTGCCTGTGAGGTTTTGGTGACGTGTGCGCACTGCGCGCCTGTCAGCCAAATTACCACTTCACCGGGCACACTTCGCCTGTGCCGAGAATAGACCAGGTTGGAGCTGGCGAGCTTTCAGCGCACCTTCCGTGCAGTGTTTTGGCACGAAATTGTCACTACGCCAAGCTGAATCTGTCACACCTCCCCCTGGTGCGCCGCCACACCCATCTCAGCGCAGCCCGGTCTACGAAATTGCCAAATTGGCTGCGCAAGGTGGTGCGCCAGACGAAATTACCACTGCACGGGGTGCGCCACACTCCACCACCCTGCGCTGCGCCACGAAATTAGAGCCCAAAGAGTAAATACAGATTGATCTCAGCTCATAGGTTCAAAGTCTTGGTCAACAGGATAATGACCCCCAACAACACACACTGGCCGGTTTTGGAGTTGAACCTGCTGGTTCCTGTAATCCTGGTGAACAGGTGATGTAAGAAAAATACAAAAAAATAAATAGATAAATAAGTTTGATCAGATCATCTGAAGAAGCCAACTTTAAGTTGAGTTTTGGTTTATCTTGGGTGTTGGGGTTGACATCTGGTATTGTAATTTTTAGTGAAGAAGGACAAACAATGTAATAGAAGTATGTTCTTGTGTTATGAAAGTGGATGTATTGCAACTCACTATATTTAATAAAAGATTAGTCTATAAACATTGGCATGTATAGTTTTTATTGCTGCACTGTTAAACAAAACAAATATGAACATAACTCAAAATGATATGGAGTTACATAAAAACAGTTTAAGACTGCAAGTATTACCTCAAATGAGGTAATACAACAAGGAATATGTGGTTCAACATATTAATCATTTCTTTAAAACACTGAATATTTATGACTAAATTAGCAATAATGACACTTAATGCTTAGAAAAAGCATTTTAAGTTTGAGAGAACTATAAATCAGCTAATCTGCCTCTTTAGGACTTGGTGGGTGTAGTTCATCAGATTTGACTACCAACATAAGCAAACAAAGCACCAACAGTCAATATATATTTCTAAAGTCTGGTTGGTGCTCATAAATCTTTTCACACCATGCTTTTTAGAAGTACATATGACAGATATGTCATAAACTTGTGAAAATAAAGTGAAAATTACAATTTGAGGTACTCAAGTAAGAGTTAAAGGTTCATAAATTGCTCAAAGGTGATGGCTTTCAAGCATAAAATTGATTAAATATTTGTAGACATGAATTGGCCCGATGAATTATGACTTGAATTTCAACATTCTGACTGCCTTCTTTTTTCTCCCCCCCATTCCTTTTTTTTTAAATTGAGTTATAATTTTATTAACTGTTTGAACTCCAACTTCTAAAACATTTTCAGCTGAAAGGGATTCTGTAGCCCTAATGAGATAGATTTTGTCAAAACAGAAGAAAGGCCTCACAAATCGATGTAAGGGGGGAGGTTTATGGGCAATTTTAGAAACAGAAATCAATGCTGGAGGATCAACTGTGAGCAGCTGAAAATTTAGCATTTGGTCAGAGTCAGTCAACAGTTTTTAGTCATGCAGCATCATGAGACTGAATAATTAGAATAGATGCAATCATGAAGCTGACTTTTTTTAAAATCACTGAATAATAAAGAGCAACTATTGATGAAATATCTGTGGACAAATTATGTAAAAGTGCTGTATCATAACTTCATATGATAGAGCAAATTAATATCAAGAGGCCTACTTTGTATTTTTCAATAAAGAGAATTTTTATTTGCTATAACAGTAGGGTAAAATGTTAACAGTAAAAAGTAAAAATGACCCAAATGTAGACACACACAGCTGGTTATCATTGGCAATATATTGTCATCTGTGATCAATAGCTGGTCATAGCTAGAATTTGAAGGCATTCAGACAGAGCATGGCTAAGGCAGGGATGGTTTTGACACAGGCAGCAGGGCAGGCTGACTGCAAGACAAATGTGATTTTTTTAATGGTATAGCGTCTTGTCCAGTCTACAAAAACTGTAGAGGTATAAAGAGAAGCAAATATAAATTTTGATGCTGACAAGGTTGTTGATGGTTCAGTTTTCAACAATAAAGTGATAATTAAACTCTGACAGCAGATGGGGCTGAAGGACCAGAGAAGGACCCCAACCATCCAGCTCCTGGATCATCAGGGGAGGTAAAGCCATCAAGTAATACTGAGTCTACATGTTTTAATATAAAGTAGATGTTGTTTAAATGAAAGTTTAATGTGAACTATTTAGTTTAGCCCCTTTTAAACACAATCTTACAAATTCAGACCTGTAGCATAACTATTTTACTTTCAATGGCATGGATCTGAATTGAATAGTGTCCATTAAATGTAGGGAGCAGCAGCATGAGGTTAAATTCTCTTTTTCTGCAACACTGTACTGATAAATATCTATTATTTCAACCTTTATTTATTATGCACAAGTAAAAAAACCCCCTCCTTAATAAACTATTAAATACATCAAAGCGTCAGTAATAAGTTGTTAAGGAGGTTTTTACAAATTACATTAGTCTACAAATATATTTCCCCTATATTTCATAACTGGCTCTTTGTTCATGTTAAATGTTAAAGTGTTGTAGAAAAAGGGAACAGACATTACATTCAGAGTGACCATTTTTGAAATCTGAAATGAACAAACTGATGTTAAAATCCATCTGTTCCTCACAATGTGCTTAATTCATTTCTTTCTTGGTGTCTGTCTTTCTCTCTCTCTCTTCAAAATGTCTAAGTGAAGCAGTAAACCATGTCTGTGGGCTTTGGACTGATTTTGAAAAGGATGAGAGAGAACAGTTACCTTATACTGTAGAGAAAGATGAGACATTTTTTATTGATAGTATCATAATTTAATGGGTTTCCTAAAAATCTCACATGCTGAGGATTTTATTCCATTTAAAACTTTTCTATGCTGTATCCTGTGATCTTTCTCCAGTTCTGGGGTGTAAAGGTTGTTCAGATAGCTGCAGTGTCATGACAACGGAGATCAATCATCATCATCATCATCAACATCATCAGCACTGTTGCTACTGCAACACCAGTACTCTACAACCGTACCTCCTTACAGTGCGTCAGGAAGTGGGCTCCCAGATATGTTTGATTAAAAGCTTTAAACAAAACTTTCAATTAAAATCAAGCTCTTTTGTTATCTGCTCATGTTGAGCAAATTCACAACTTTCATCAGCTTTAACATCTAAACACTTTAAATGCTGGGGTTTATGTTAATGTTGAGTTTCAACAACTTTAACAGAGCAAACAAACGGTAGCTGAGAACCCAAACACACATGTAAACACTAAGTCCATTTTTAACATGAAATATAATATGTAAGTAAAGGATTAAGTTTGTTTTTATGTGCTGACCCTTCTGATTTATTGGTGACAGATCTTGCTACATGAGTTCAGGTTTCTTTAATAAAGCACTCTGATCTCTGTTGATACTTCTTTATTGGAATAGAGTCAAATTCTGATTCATATCTCATTACAGTGGAAGCTAGAAGTGATAGAGCAGCCTGTTTTGGGCATGATGGTAAGAAAAGGCCATCCTCCTGGTTCATAAGTGTACTTATATGAGACCACCTTAGGGCAAAGGGTCATTGGTGCATCTGACTGACATCAGCTCAGATTGAAGCCTTTGAGCTCAAGAAAGAGATCTTTCAGGCTTGGTAGGCGGTCTTCAGAGGCGGCAGATAGGTCACTGAGAAGGACAAACCCAGGTGTAGGAGATGTTCAGAGAGGCTTTGGGGAAGGGTTTTTCAGGGGGCCTCATGGAAGTCTTGACAAACCATTGCACCACAGGAACAAAAGCACAATGAGGCCCAGGCTTTAGAATTTGCCCTAAGATTAAATTCTCAAATTCAACGACTTTCTCAGATGATTCTTTTGACTTCATTGGTCAGTGACCTTCAGTATGATCTGTGGTGGTTTGCAGCTAAGTGTCAAGAGGCCAGGAAGAGAATCAGCACCTGGTTTAGCACTGGGACTGAAGCCATGACACTGCAGAAAACCGTGGATTGCCCCTTTGTGGTTAGGGGTGAGCAGTTATTGGCAGGGGAGTCCATGCAAGCATTTTACTGTAATACTGAAGGGAACTGAAAGGAGGGCAAAGTTCTCAATTTACTAGTCATTCTACATTTTAATCCTCACCTGTGATAATGAACTCTGGTTAATGACAGAAGAGAATGAGATCTTGATTGTGAGCGACTGAAAAGAGTTTCCCTCTTAGGGTTGACAGGCCAACTTGGCCTTAGAGATAAGGTGTAGAGCTTAGACATCTAGAGGATTTGGACATCCTGAAGGATTTCATTTAGATCCTTTTGTTACAAAGGGAGCCAGTTAAGGTGGTTCAGGCATCCGATTAGGATGCCCTCTAGGCACCCCCCTTGAAGGCCTTCCAGGCATGTCAAACTGGGAGAAGAAACTAGGGAAGACTCACAACTCAGAAAAAAGTTTATGGATTTCTAAGGTGAATGAAGATACAAGAGAAATACTAATTGATAGAAATAATGTTTTCAAGCTAAATGTATTCAACCAAAGAGATGGCTGTTTTATTTGTTTGTTATTAAAGAATTGTAAAGTTTAATAATAAGCTCTGGGCTGGAATCCCCCCAGTTTCTTGAATAGGCTATGCAGTGAAATCCCTGGATACTTTCTCTGCTTGCATAGAAAAGCACCTCTGTATCTCTGTTCAGTTGTGTCTTCTTTCAGCTGTGTTTGTGCCCTTTTGGAGCGAAACCGATATAATTATAAGGTTATTGCAAACATACAAGTGATTCCTTCCTATTTGTGACTGTATTAGTATTTTATTTTTTATTTTTCAAGCAAATAAACATGAACTAATTATTTAAATATATTATATATTTTTAGAGGTAAAAAAAATGTTCCCTGTATATTCATGAAATTCAGTCTTTTTGTGGACATAAAAGCACCTGAAAATAAAAAATGGTCTCACAGTTGGTCTTGCATATTGACTCAGTGTTATAAAAATAGTGAAGTCGCCTTGTCTGCAGCTTGAAGTGACCCGCTGCGTTTTTTTGTCATCAGCAGCATGATGACCCGAGGATCCTGTTACAGGAGATCCTGTTGCTATGTGATCTCACAGAAAACTGACCTGTAAACAGCAGCAGTGACAGCTTCTCTGTTCTGATATGTATCAAGAAAGTTTATAAAGTCACATGTCCAGAGCAAAGACAACACTGATCCACTCCTGCAATGTGGTTTTGGTCTGTTCAGGCTTTTGCTAATAGTCCAAGTGGGTGTATACCCAAAGTCACATGGAATAACAGCTAACTCATTCATTGGACAGTTTTGAGGGTGTCATCCTGCATTATCATTCCAAAACAGACATGCCAAGGAATATCCAAACCCTTTTTATTCTGCTGAGTCAAGATGTCATTTAACATCTTTTTTGGTTTTAAAGAAATACTTATTTACAAACACTGTTCATCCAGTATCAACTGAACTTCACTGTTCATCCAGTATCAACTGAACTTCATTATAAATGCTAACAAGTATTTATCAACTTATTTACAAAAAATGAAATTAGGTGTTGAGTCACACTGCCACTGGTGTTGATGTGTGGGCAAGGATTAAGAATAAGTGAATGGAGTATTGTATTGCAAAAACTAAAGGCAAAGCTGGGGACCATGAGGCAAAAGGCAGAGTGTCCCCTTTTTCTCTCTCCACCAGGTAGCAGATCCAGTGTAGTTATGCACTGAGAATAGCAGACCCAGGTGTTCCCATATCATAACCTGACTGCACCTACTGGTCATCTGCAACACAGAACACAAAACACAGACAAAGACAGCCAGCCCAGCAGCCAAAAGAGGTGGAGTTGTCACAGTTGTGTTTAACTAAGAAGTGTTTCTCAGAACCAAACTCAGCAAAGATCTGAACTTTGACAATGCATTAGCTACAGTTAATGGAGAAGCCACTCTGTGTTCATCCCCACCTCTGATACTTGTGTAATGTGAACAGGCCTGCTACTTTTGGATATAAGCTGGACCCAGACTTGGACAAACACACCAGTGACATGTGAGACCCCAAAACATCAACCCTGTTTGCCACATGTGGCCACTATCAAAAGGCAGCAACTTTACCACATCAGCTTTACAGACTGACACAACCAACCTTTCTACTCAGCTACTGTGTTCTTTGTATTCTTTTACAAATATCTGCAGTTTCTGACTCTGTAACTGGATGTTAAGATGCACCTTGGAGGTTGCATACTACTTCTCTCTGACAGTTTTTATTTTAATATTTTGTACCCTTGACTTTTTATTGGGGAAACATTTATGTGTTTGCACAATTGCTCTTTATTCATGATTTAACCAGGAGAGTTTCATGTTCACCCAACCCTTGAATCCCCTGACTGTCAGTCACCTGAAACTGTCAAAGAGAAAAAGAACTTAATGAAACTTTCACTGCAAGAACCCCAAACAACTGCAACTTTACACCCCTCTATGGCAGGCCAGACAGTGAGTGGCTGCTTGCCGGGGGGGAGAAAGCTTCAACATGGCTGAATGCCAAAGTAATGTATGTCACAGCAGTGTTTCAGCATGCAGAGTAACTCTGGTCAGCTCTCAGACCTGGTTTCTGATTGGCTCTGACGCTATTTGTTGTTGCACTTGTTATAGACGGATAAACTTTCACCTAAGTGTTTTCATTCAACTCAAATCTCTTCTTTGCATTTCCAAGCTGCGGGCTGCTCTCCTCGTGTTTGCCTCACCCAAACACTAAATTTAGAGCTGCAGTTCTGGATCCGTCAACGTAAGATGTAAAAATAGCGAGGAGGGGAAAGCCTGCTCACTACGGAGCAGATATACAGAGCAGACTAAATGTAGAAAAAAGTTTCATGCAAAAACAGACTGAAGATAGTCAGAGAGCATTAGACAGGCAGACGGCAGACAGACAGGTACGTGTGAAGCTGCTGTGGAGATTAGAGACAGACAGACGGACGACAGTTACCCTGGTTCACCTTAGTGTAAACTGTTATTAGCTTTAGCATGACATGTAAAGAAACAGACAGAGTGTGAGAGGGACAGAAAGTCATCAGGTAAGTCAGGACTGGTTCACTCATACCTCTGATTTACTGTAACTGAAAATGAAAAGAAAAACTATCAATGATTAACACATTATTATTTTTTTTCTATAAATCTGATAATTCAAAGCAGTGTGAATTAAACTTAATTTTAGACTTCTGAGAACTCTGAGAAATTAATTTTAAATTTCACAGGAAGTGTTTTATTGGTGTGATCAAAGACCCCCTGACATCTGAGATTTCCATTGAACTTAAAATGACTAAATAAATTCTAACATTCTTTGCTTTCCAACTGAAAACATTTAAATACTGATTAATCCATAAAATTTTATGTTTGCATGAAATAATACAGAAAGAAATAATAATCCAATATTTTTTTAAATCTTAACTTAGAAACACAACTAATATCTCAATCTTGACTGACTCAGAGGAGTGTTTCTTCTTCTTGTTATTTCTCCTTTAAACACATTGCTGAGCTGTATG
Source organism: Acanthurus leucopareius (assembly GCA_029814765.1). Lineage (NCBI taxonomy): Eukaryota > Metazoa > Chordata > Actinopteri > Acanthuriformes > Acanthuridae > Acanthurus > Acanthurus leucopareius. The sequence continues at coordinate 271,716 of JAQMCX010000025.1, forward strand.
TAATTATAGAATGACTCCTGTTGTCCTCTTTCCCAGTTTCGTCTGTCAGTCTATACCAAGGCACTGCATTGAGAACTGGACCAAAACTGGACTAACCCTGCAGCTATCTTGCACTGTAGGTATGTTTGAATACCAGGGAGGAATGTGTATTTTGTGTGTGCTCTATGTTTTTTTTTTTTATGTCTGTCTGGAGGAATACTGAATAGCTTACATTAATAGTAAGACATAGGGAGTTGGAGAGGGTCAGAGAGTGAATATATTTAGCCAAAACAGGATTTACTGTTTCAAAATGTGTCATACATATATATTTATGATAATTTAAATTTAAAGTTTTTGTGAATATTCCAGTGAAAGAATTTTCGTATCCAAGACCAATGAGACAGTTGTTAATGTTTGAACACCTTGCACAAATCATACCACATCATAATGCAAAATTTTGTTAATTGTAAAATTATGCTCACTGTAAAGTACAATGGACAACATGTAAAGCTTGATCAAAAAATAGTTGTCAGATTTGATTATTTGTCAAGCATATGTTAAAAAATTAAAGCCATATATTCTCTTTCTGCTTCACATTGCTTGTTTTACATGTCTTTTATAAAACAGAATGCTGTCCAAAAAAGAAGGGGGGGGGTCTTTCAGCAACGGGCCCCTGAGAGACCAATGGGAGAAGTTAGCAAAGAGCGTGGAAGACCAGAACAAACAGGAGGCTGAATGGAGAGAGAAAAGTTCCCACAAACTGTGAGAATATGTGATGCTGAAGTTACACTGAAAATTAAAGTGCATTTAAATCATTAATCTTACCAAAAAGCACAGATGATCTTTAAAATATTGCTAAACTGTGGCTCCAGTCATCTAAAAAATTGTAGATGAACCAGCTACAAAGTCCCCGGTGTCATTCCGGCTGGGAAACACCACTGAGCAGCTATCAACTATTCACATTTAGGTTAAGAAAAATGATGCTACCATACTTGATTACATGTACATACATTACGGTGCTACAGACGCATGTTGTATTCATCAAACAGAGAAAAAATCAAGATGCTAGCTCCACATTATTACTATCTTGACTTCCATCTTCTACCTAAACATCTCTGTGTCAAGTTGAACTCTGTCGCTGCAGTAATGGTGGCAGCACTTGAGAGTGCAAAACATTAATCAGCCACTGGATTCACTTGTACCTGTCAGAGCTATGTTTCTCTGTACTGATTTATGTTTTGGATTTTTTTGTGTTTTTCAGATCTTATTCAAAGTGGAATTATCACTGGTCACTAGTTTCCAATGGAGACTTCAAGAGACTCACCAGTGGTACAAATGATGAAGAAAAAAATAAACCGAAAATCAAATTCAAAATTGTTCCTCCTCCTCCCAAACCCAAACCTGAGCCTCCTCCTCCACTTCCTCCCGTGAAAATAGCTCCTCCCAAACCTCGCAGGCCAAAGCGCAAAGTTGAGGTGGATGTGTTCCGCCTGTGTTGGAAAGACTCTTGGATGAGTCTGAAGCCTCCACAGTATCTTTACCTGAAGGCCAAAGAGAAGAAAATCAGAATCCCAGGATTCACAACCATAGAACTGACTAATAACAGGAAGTACAAACCAAAGGACTGTGAATCAGAGACTGAATGGACGTCTCTGGTTGATAATTGGAGTCACTCCTGGAAACAGGTACTGAGACTGACACAAACTCATGACTTCCCAGTAAAAGACACTATATTCCAAACCATTCAAACATTTACAGATATGGTCTTGGCAAAGTAAGGAAGATAAGACAGGGAAGATGCATCACCTCTAGCTCTGGTCCTCAATGTGTGTTTGTTGCGTTCCCATCTGTATTTAGGGCTGTCCACTTGTGATCAGATCACTCAGGGTGGATAATAAAACCAGTTTAAAACAGGGCCTAGAAAAAGCTCTTAAACCCTTACAAACTCTTTCGTCTCAATTGTTCTTGTTTCCAGGTGAAGCCTCCTGCCTGTCTGGAGCACTCTGAGGAGAAACATTACCAGTGGGAGATTTTGTTTCAAAGACAACTGCCTTGCAAACCTGACATAGGAAAGTTTGCTCTTCCTGTCTGGGCTGGTACTTGGAAGATCATGAACTTTCCCTTTCGACAGCAGAAAAAGGACTGGGATTGTATCTGGCTTGATTACCCACAAAGCATCAGTAACAAGTTGGACGAAATACAACAACTAGAGGAGCAGGTGAGGTTCAGCATCATGACATTTACTGTTTTCTTGTTGTGGTACAGGTCAAGTGAGAGGCCAGATACTTCATGACAACTGAGTGACCAGGAAACCAGTTTTTGTTGATGTTATTCAGATTTTATACTGTAATCATTAAACAGGAAGAACCCTCTGACTGGGAAGATTCATGGAAACTGTCTGAGGCAGATATTTTACCAGACACAACAGATGATGAGACACTAACTACAAGCTCCTCCAGCACTGAAGAAACAGTGATGATGAGGATAAATGATGTGTTCCTGCCTGGGTGGAGGGACTCCTGGCTGCTGGCTGCAACTCCTCTAGAGGAGGACAAAGAACTTCGTGAGAACTGGAGCTCTTGTGGAGGATACAGGCAGCATATCAGGTAAGTTGGTATTAATGGTTAGCATCTTTAACGCATACAGTAGCATGTCTGATCAGAAACTACAGTCTCTTTTAGGAAAAGTCACTTGAAATATCAGGCCTGCTCCTGACTGAAGCTTGCCTGTGTGTTGAGTTATAAGCATAATTTACTTTAGCTCTGATTGGGAAGTTGATCCCTCACGGTACTGCTATGCAGCACAAACTAGTTCATTTCCAAAACAATCCAGGTTTCCCACATGTTTAAAGTACTTTTACAAAGTTGAGCAACTGAGCAGGCAGGAATTGTTGTGTCCTGGTTCTTGCTCATAGACATCAATAGAAATCAGGGGTTGACCTGTTTGCGACCTCTCCATGTCATATCAGGGGACAGTCAATTACAATGAATAGCAGTCTGTCACACTTCCAGTCTGTCCTTTCTAGTCTGTGTGAATGCCAGTGGTGGGAAAAGTATTTAGATGTTTCAGTTAAAAAAAGCAGTACTGTGAAAGTGTTTTATCTTAAGCAAAGTACTTAACAAGTGTTTGTACAAAAAAATTAGTGGCTCCAGTATTTTTTCATCACAACTGATAATATATATTCCCCTATAGTCCATAAGTAGTTGGTTGGCTTGGTGGTTTGATTTAATCCCTCTCTGTACCCCATCATCACTAGCTGCTTTCTCCTTTTGCTGCAAAAACCCTCACCAGTCCAGCTTATTCTTGATGTTGCTACTTTACTTTACTTTGCTTTAGTGTTTTAATGTCTTTTAATATTTTTAACACATTTTTGGTCCTTCTGCACCTTACACTTTATCAGCAAATTTGTAATGACTCCATTGTTTTGACTCTGATAGAGGCTGCGAAATGTAGTTGAAATCACAAGATCTAGATTAAATTTTCACCATTATGATCAATCATGAAACCAATGTGATCAAAATAAAACCCAGTCTACGTCTGTTTTCTCAGGTGGTGCATGGGTTCACTACAGGCTCATCATCGACACAGCAGCATGCTGACAAGGAGACGTAAGACCACTAACCTTCGCCTCACATCGCAGCTGGATGATGTGATGACGGTTAGCACAGAGTGGATGGATGCGTGGAGGACTCCCAAACAATGGATCCCACCAGAAGAGCTTGAACTGGACGAGGAGGAAGAGGAGGAAGAGGAGGAAGAGGAGGAAGAGGAGGAAGAAGAGGAGATGATGGATGAAACAGAGGAGGAGGAGGATGAGGGAGTAGATGAGGAGGAAGAGGAAGAGGAAGAGGAAAAGGAAGATGTTGATGAAAATGAGGAAGACAGAGAAATTAACACAAAAGATGATGAGAAAAAGGAATTAAAGGAAGAGGAAGAAGATGAAGGACTTGATGAAGAGGATGAGGAGGATGAGGAAGAAGAGGATGATGAAGAGGAAAACAAAGTACATGCAGATGTGCAGGAGGAAGAGACAATAAATAAGAAGGAAAGAAAGGAGAGAGCTCTGGATACAGATGAGGAGGAAACTGAAGAGGAAGAAAATGATGATGAGGAGGAAGAAGATATAAAGGAGAGAGATAGGGACTATAAGATTAATAAAGAGGAGGAGGCAGGGGAGAGGGAGGAGAATAATGAATCAGACAAGGATGATGAAGATGATGAAGTGGATGATGAAGATGAGGAAGAAGAAATAGATGATAAAGAGGAGAAGGACACAGAAGCAAAAGGAAACAACAAAATTACCATGGTGGATGAGGAGGTGGAGGAAGAGGACAAAGAAGTTAAGGAGGAGGAGAGAGAGGAAGGAGAGAATGAGGAGGAAGAGGAAGAGGAGGAAAAGGAGGAGGAAGAGAATGAAGATGTACATGAGGAGGACAAAAGAGTCAAAGAAAATGATGAGAAGGATGTAATAGGAAAGAAAGAGGACAAGGAAACAGACCAAAATGAAGATAAAAATTTAGAGAGCGAAGATGAAGAGGACAAAGATGCAGATGAGGAAGAGGAGGATGAAGAAGAAGGTGAGGATGAGGATGACAACATAAACAAAAAGAAGGCAGAGCATGAAATAAAAGACAAAAAAAATAAAGCCCATGAGGAGGAGGAGGAAGATGAAGAGGATGAGGAGGAAAAAGAAGCAGGTGAAAATGAAGAGCAAGTAGACAAAGAGGTGAAAAAAGAAGATGATGATGAGGAAGATGGTGGAGATATTGGGGACGAAGATGAAGATGAAGAAAAAGAGGAGAATACGAGGATAGAACTTGTAGAAGAAAAAGAAAAGCACAGTGGTGTGGAAATGGGGGAGGAGGATGAAGAAGTAGAAGAAGAAGAGAATAAAGAAGAAGATGAAGAAGAGGAGGAGGAAGAAAAAGATGAAGAGGAGAATAAAAAAGAAGATGAAGAAGAGGAGGAGGAAGAAAATGATAAAGAGGAGAATGAAGAAGATGGAGATGAGGAGGAGGAAGAAGAAGAAGAGGAGGAGGAAGACAAAGAAGAAGAGGAAGAGGATGCAGAAAATAAAGTAAATGAGGACATAAAAGATAAAGTAGATAAGAAGGCAAAGGAGGATGAAGAGGAAGATGAAGAGGAGAATAAGGAAGAAGATGAAGAAGAGGAGGAGGAAGAAAAAGATGAAGAGGAGAATAAGGAAGAAGATGAAGAAGAGGAGGAGGAAGAAAAAGATGAAGAGGAGAATAAAGAAGAAGATGAAGATGAGGAGGAGGAGGAGGAGGAAGAAGAAGAAGAGGAGGAGGAAGACAAAGAAGTGGAAGAGGAAGGGGCAGAAAAAGACGATGCTGAACCAGAGTCAATGATGGTCAAATTAGAGGAGAAAGAGGACCATAAGAAAGTGGAGGAGAAGAAGGAAAACAAAATAAAAGACAAAAAGAGCAGAGTCCGATGCAAGCCTGCTGTCCCACTCCACCTGCAGTTCCACAAACTCAACACCTCCTTCTCCTCCTGGAAACAGTCATGGATGGTGGCGGTAGCTCGCAGAGTTGGAGATGAGATTGAAGAGGAGGAGGAGGAAAAGGAGGAGGAGGAAGAAGAGTGGCGTGCTTGGAAAGAGTCATGGAGGCTTTGTCGCTGGAAGAGGGCTGATGAGGATGAGGTGGTGTGTTTCTCCACAGAGCACCGCAGTCACAGATACATGGGACTGATGCACGAACACGACACGGCAAAGAGTGAATGGAGTCACAGTTGGAGGATGTACAGTGCTGCAACTGAGGATGCAGACACTGAAGAAGAACAAGAAGACGATGAAGATGATGAAGAGGAAGAGGAAGAGGAAGAGGAAGAAGAAGATGAGAGTTGAACTTGTTTTATAGCTCAAAGGTTATAAGATGTGAGATAGAATGGCATTTTTTTAAAAATGTTTGACTCTAGAGATGACAGAGGCGCTGGGTATCGAGCCTGAAAACTTACGGTCGGCCCACTGAATGTGTTGGGATGTGTCCCTGAAGGGCTGGTTTTGACTAGTCTGGTTGTCTGACTTCTTAAGCAGAAAGCTCCAATCCAAATCCAAACTTTGCTCATTCAAGATCATTCATGGACTTCATTTATGTAGTGTTTTTTAGTCTTTCAAAAACTCAAAGCGCTTTGCAATACATGTCAATTTTCATCCATTCACATGCACTTTCATATGCTAAAGGCAGAGTCATCCATCAGGAGCAATTCAAATTCACATGCACACCCACAGATAGCCATCAGGAGCATTTAGGGGTTTAGCGTCTTGCTCAAGGACACTTAAACATGCAGAATTTAGCCATGGACCCTCTGGTAAGTAGATGACCCTGTCTGCCTCCTGAGCCACAGACAAGTGATGGTTCATGGTGATCTGTTGACTCATTGACCATACTGACTGTGGACTGGCACAATAGATACATGGTAGAAATTATGATTTTGTTGTTGTTGTTGTTGTTTTCTTACAATTACAGTGGTGGTCAGTTGTGTCCACCTCATTATATGATATTTGCTGGATTTCTAGCTGAGAATTTTACAGTCTGTGACAATGACATTGTTTGATATTGAAAAGTTTAGAGGATCTTTGAATGTTGTTTTCAGCATCTGATTTCCTCAAATTTAAAATGGCAGGGTTATACATAATAATTAAGATGTAAAAATTTAAGGACGCTTGTCTCATCATAGTTTTTATTTTGAAAGTTTTCTCAGTCTAAACCACAGTTTTTTGCACATTTACAATTTTTTCCAGTACAAGCAGAATGATTCAAATTAAAAAGGCTAATTTATAACAACCGTACTGACGCCTTAAGTTGGTCTTGTGCCAGGCCATGCAAGTCACAGCCATCCATGACAGCTTCTCCACAGTTTACAGATAGATTTCTTGCTTCAACTTTGATCATACTTAGTGAGTTGTGCAAATAGTTTTTTCTTTTGGCTTATTTTCTTAATTGTAATGAAACAACCTCTTCTTACAATAAAGTAACAGTATAATGATTGAGAATGCAAGTCATTGTATCTTCACTAAAAATATTCAGCCCTAGAAGTTAGTCATCTTTGTCACCTACTTTGTGGTCTCATAGGTTAAACAGCTTGAATGAAAAACCTTTTGTGTCTTCTTATTCCCATGTTAAAAAACTACCTCATGAGTTCCACTTGGTGGCAGCAACACTTACAAGTTTCATAGAATTGAATTATTTTAAGTGTAAAATGATGATGTCAGGGCAAGAGGTGGGATAAGAAAATAATAATGCACAGGGAGGTGTTTTAGTGTAAGAAAGTATTCATTGACTCTGTGTGAACTTGTCCAAATGTCTCTTATTCCATTATAGCTGATTCCAAAGAGCTCTGTTGCAAAATGTAAACTTTTGCTAATTATACTGACTTGCTTGAAAGCTTAGACAGATGAAGAAGAAGATGATGAAGTGGGTGAGAAGAAGAATAAAGTAGACAAGGCGATGAAAATTGAAGAAGAGGATGATAAGAGGGATAGCGTAGATACAGGGATTTGTACTTGACTCAAATGTCAGTGTGATTAGCAGGGATTTACAGGGTTGGCTTGGGTAGAAAGGAACAAGCAAAGGTGGGAAAAACCAATGTGGATTTAACAGTGAATTCATGAGCACAAGGTGATGACAGTCATGGAATATTAAGCACTTTAAGAGAGATAACAGATGCAAAGGATGACTTTGTAAAAATAAGTGTAATGTGAGAAAATGTCATGTTTGTTGTGTAGATGGGGGAGACAATGAGAGGTCAGTCTTTTAAGTTTGGATAAGGGTGTGTACCTTTACTGTATTGTAAAGATAATGTATAAATAAAAAAACTTTACCTGCATTAAATAAAGTTATGAACCATATATCTATCAAAAAAAAAACCCATCTGTGTTGTGTTCTGTGTGAATATTTACTGCATTTCAAGTATGCCAGGTAGCTAAATAATTAACAATACTTTAAGTCCCTTGGGAATGTTAGGGTTACTGGTTCAATACTGGTTTAACATTTTGCATTATAATTTTTGTGTCTGTGACAATGCAGAAACAACATCATGATCTTCGAGTTAGAATGAAGTCTAGATGGGGTTAGCTTGGCAAAAAGATTGGAAATTGGGGTAAACACCGGTCAAAAGTTTCAAATACACATACTTACATCCACAATTGGCTATGTTGATTGACATGTATCTTAATCAATTCAATTAGTAGACCTAAAAGCAGGAGGGTTATGTACTGGGACAGTTAGGCAGATAATTGAAAAATGCAAACAGTTACTCATGCATGTAGACTGACAAACAAGATACAGTATGATAATTAGAGGTGGTAGTAGTTTTACTGGTCTCCAGTGGAAGCAAGCAGAGCTCCCCATTTCTCCAAACTGAGTTAAGTTAAGTTCATCAATGCTGAGATTTATTTGGAAGCATCTGGTAAATAAAATCCAGGATAAAAAACAATAACTGACTCTCTTTTCCCAACAGTTAGTTTTGTAGGAAATGTGGTTTTTAAAAAGTGGACACCAGAGGGCGACACAGAGTCACAGATTCCATGTGACTCATCTAAGCTCCACAAGTTGTGCATGGAAAACAAGTTTTCTCCATCAGTGAAGGTTTACAGCATGGAAGCATGAGCTACAGACCGGCTATAGAATGTTCAGGTGCTACAATTAGTGTGACTGACTATGATTATAAGCCATCATGTTTTCAAAAGTCCATACTCAAAAATGAGATGAGGATTACAAAGAAATTCATATTCAATCATTCCTGAGAAATTATCCTAAGTTTTGTAATTTTTTGTCTTACAGCTATGGCAGTGCCTTTGGATATGTCATTTGTGACTTAATGAGTTTAAGTTGGTTGAACAATGACAGTGTTTTCAAACTTGTTTAAGAAATTCTTTCTTTAACAGTCACATTTGTGAAAAGTGCTGCTATTAACTGGCAGTATCATCTTTCTGTTTAGTATATTTGTTAGGTGTGATTGGGCCATGATCCAAAAAGTGCTCCAAATGTGTAATTCCTACTCTTTTAAATTCACTGAATGATGATTTTTTTATTTGAAAGTCTGGGTTATGTCAAAATGGGAAGCATTTATTTTAAAATGTGGGGCATCCAGTGACTTGGTTTGATTCCCAGTTGTTTTTGTCAGGGTAAGTATATTTAGCTGTGGTATTACAGCCTTTCCAGAGGAGTTTGTAGATTTTGAACCAATTTATTGAATAATCAGTAATTTTTGAGAACATGGATACAAGATTGAAGACTTTCGGAAGGGCTGTCATTAACAGGACGTCACCTGCATATAAGCTCAGAGGTGTGAAGGAAATTCTCTAACCCTCTAGGCCTTTTCACCTCTTCGTTTGCCACTGTACTTGTTTGCACTTAAGTAGAGCAAAGTTGATGACTGTGTCACACAGTCCCTTTGTTATAATCAATGTTGTGTCTTACAGTTATTTATGCAGACTCTCTAAATCTGCCCTTTCCATAGTAACCAAGGCTGAGGGTATGAATATTTATGTTCTGATACCCAGTAAGATCCTGAAAGTGTACAGCTTGACCTTATTTTGATTCGTAGTTTAGGACTGATGACATGTGAGGACACAAAGACTTAAAAACATCTTACACACAGGACAAGCTCAGATTGGTGGTGGCAATACTCATGATTGCTTGTGGATGTTGCTAGTACTGATATCCTCAATGTTGAGTTCTGCAATAAATGCCTCTGTGCAAGACATCTACTGTCTTCTGACCTCCTCATTTCATCCAGCTCATCTTTGATCAGATTTTTCCTTCACATATTGGCATCATGAACAGCATCCCAATACAGCAGAGATGAGGTAAGAGTAAATTTAAAGTTTTTTTTCTTTGATTTTGCCTTGCGATGTCTATGTTTAATGGGATCATAAAGACCCTGTTTCAAAACTTTGAAATTGGCTGTTAAAAGTGTGTGAAAACCCTGAATTGGCTGTGAACAAGAGAAAAAAAGGTTGAAATAAGTGTCAGGAGAGTGCAGCTGGCCTCCCAGCTGATAACTCTGGGAATCAGGGGAAACTATGTTAAACAAATTGTTTCATAATATTGTCGAAAGAAATTCAAATGCAATTAAAGACAATGAGTCAAGTGAGCTGTGAGATGATAGGGTGAGCTTTGTTTTTAATGACATGCAAATTGTGTTTAAACTAAATATAATACAGTCTTGACATTAGGAGTGGTGATGATTTTTAAAATAGGTTGTTGATTATTAAAGATTGTTTTCCAGGGCAACTTTTGGTTGTGCCCCATACAGAGCAAAACATACAGTGAGGCTAACTCCATGGGAAGTTATTCTGAGGTGGCTGAAAAATGCTTACTTCGATTAGTCAAGACCTGTTGTAGAGCTCTGTGTCCTTTGGGAACAGATGGAAAGTCTGTGGTTTGTGTCTTTGGGACACCACAGCATCACCAAAGAGGGTGATTTGTTTCCGGGACAGTATTTGGCTGTGCCCAACACAAGACATACAGTGAGGCTAACTCCTTGGGTAGGTGTTCTGGGGTGGCTGAAAAATGCTTACTTCGATTAAGACCTGATTGTGAGTTTTGTGTCCGTTGGGAATTGAGTTACTATTGTGCTTGAAGGCCTCAGAGGCGGAGGTGCTGCTTGACGATGAGCACGCTCAAAAAATGATTTTTTTTTATAAATAATTATAAAAAATGTACAAAAAAGAAATAAATTAAATTAAAAAAGAAAAAGATATAAAAAAGGGTTGTATGCAAACCACTTCCGCAAATTTGGGGAAAAAATGAAGAGGTCCAAAGGCCTAAGGGGTTAGAGAAATTCCTTCACAAGAGGGAAAAGGATTTTTTTGTAAACCTGTAACGCAAAAATTTTGTTGATAGGCAGCTGTGTGATGATTAATTGGAAATGGTTAACTGTTAACTGAGGAAGGAAAACTGTCTGCTGGTATCACTGAGGAACAACCCAAACTGACTGAGGCGGACCTCGTCATCCTTCAGTTGCCCACATGTAGTGGTTCTGGACTGAACGGCTGGATTGACTGGGTGCTCACACTGAGCTTTGCCTTCACACAAAGAGAGGCAAAAGAAGCAATGCAGTCGGGGTATCTTCAAGAACAACAAAGTCATACTGTCTTTCACCACTGAGTCTCTTGAGACCCTATTTGGTGCAGATAAACATGAAAATAGATTAGATATCTTTTTCTAGTGCCCAGCTACAGTGTGAGGCTTATAGATATGTGATTATTTGTTGAAACAAATGTAGCTTTCACAAACCTAAAAAGCTAACAGGACAGCAACCATTTATCTTCTAATGATCATGATGCAAACAATATATCTCAACTTATGTTCCCATTACAAATGAACCAATTAGTGCACTAGCATATATTTCTTTGTTTTGCTAGTTGAGGTTGCATTCTGTCACTGAATAAGTTCAGCCAAGTTAAACTTTATTGCTGTCAGCCTCGTGAAAGCATCCCTGCTGCACTGATGGACTGACTCCATTAAAATAAATAAAAAGCTGCATCTTTAACACAAGCAGCAAGTCGGTCTGCTTGCAGCCTTAGTCGTGTTTAAAGGTATCGTTTACTTTTTCAGGATGTCATTCTGTACTGCACACTTGAAGTGAAAACTAATAGTTTAAAGAGCTTCTGGATATATTTGGGTGTGCAAACTTTTCATATACGCTTGAAATGTTGAAGAGGGTTCCTATGATGTCAGAGGAAATTAAGCCAAACAATGGTGTTCAGGCTCCATTTTGGGCTTGCAGGAAAATTCTGACCTCTTTATTTTATTCTCTTCCTGATTCATCACTGTTGGTTAAATATGTGACTATTCCAGGTCACTTAGACCATTCAGACCAACACAGAGGAGGAGGACAACCTAACGTCAAGAGTCTGTCAGTGCATGTATTGTTATTCAGAAACCTTATTGGTTGTTATGTGAGGTGTGAGACTGTGACTTAACTATCTGATACTACAATGAAAAATGATATAATATTAAAACCTCATTTCACTGACTTCTTGAACAGAGAAACAAAGAGAAGGAGAGAGCGAGGCAGTTTCTAGTCTCCTTATATAACTCAAACAGTCAATAGATGAGTCCACTCCTGATACTTTAATTGAATATGTCAAACAGGGGAGGTTAGAAGATGTTTGCATTAGGCCATTTTTGGGTTGTGCCACCTTACGTAGGATCTAACAGTGCTGTTAATGTAAAAAACACTGATCTGAAAGTCAGGATTGTTTCTGTTTTCATGACCATGACCACCACTGCCACCCACCACCAGTTAGGAAAAATACTTTTTCCCCATCATCATCATATAATGATGAGGTGGAGTTTTCTTTGTTATATCTGTCTCTTCCTCTTCCCCTCTGTGTCTTCCAGCAGTCTGAGAGGTTTCACATGCAGACTTCCTGTTGTGTGCAGATCAGGTTTTCCCTCCTGCTGCTGACTCTCCTCCTGTGTATTAGCATGAGATCAGACTGTATTGTGATGCTGCACAGATTACAAAATAACCATTTCCACCTCTGATTGTCCCTCCTTGGTCAAAGCAGAGACAGATTAACCAGAGCTACAGAAGGGAGGATTCAGTACTGGTTAATTCTAGAAAAATAGTTGAAGGCATAGACATGATTTACAAACTCTTTTTAAACGCACATTTGTTGACTTTTGTGACTGATGTGTTTTGTTGCATTTTGTAAGGGGAGGACACAAAATGCACAAATATAATTCTTGTAAAAAAAAAAAAGAACAAGAACTAACTGAAAAAGGATTGAAATTGATAAAAAAAAGAAACTAAAATAAATCCAAGATTGGGTCATGCTCATTTTAGATCTAATAATCCGCCCTGAGGTGTTACAGTGCTCCTGTTTTTCTCTCTTTTTTTTCATCTTTTTTATCTGACATTAGAAAATCTTACTGAATTGAAATAACTCTGTCTTTAATTTCTTTATAATGAGTAAAAAACTAAATTGAGGAAGCTTCTGAGGAAATTTGGGGAAATCAGCAACCCTAGAATAAAGCGCTATTTATGTCTCTACTACCTAATTGCTGTTTCAAATCTCTTTTCCTACCACAAGGAACAAAACTACTGATTCCTTAGAAAATATACTGATGTATTTGTATTCAGCCATGTTTAGCATTTTACGCGTCAGCCCCCAAAATACTCACACGTATGTTTCCAACTGTTGTTTGCAATTACAGAGTGAGGTGCAGGGAAGATCTTTGACACATTATATTTCACAGTATTATCGCACTGTAGGCCTATAGAAGATGGACTGTGTGTATAATGGGAAAAATAATAATAGAAAGAAACAGTTTCTTGAAGGGGGGTATGTTCTTTAAAGGTAGATTTCCTTCAAGCAGCAGGGTCATTAACATGTGAAGGCAGGACTGGATGGGCTAGTGAGGTTACTATACATGTGTATGGGGGGGGTCAGTGAAAGAAAGAGAGAGGGGGATGGAGGTAGGAGGCGAAAAAGAGGGAGAGGAGACTGAAGAGGTTTTCCTCATCTACCCAAAAGAAAGTTCAGTAGGAAAAGTCCACTTTTGCTCCTACAACAATATTAACACATAGCCTGATTACTGTTTGTTATTATGCCTTTCCTTTTTTTGCCAGATATTTCACTTTAGGCACTGATAGGTTTGGAAAAAGTCAACTCTTGAGTCAATAAAATCAGACTAAGTGGAGGACATGTAGTCATAAAAGCATCTTCTGACTGCTTAGTATTTTCAGATAATTTATATTGTCTTAAATAAATGAAACGGTCATATATCAATACGCCGTTTAGATTGAGAAAAAATTCTTGAACCATAACCCTGCCATTAGCCTCTCGTGAGTGGTCACTGTTTTTCTATAGCTCATGAAAAGTTGTAGATTGTAGATTAACGGTTTTCATATGGAAGGGGCAACACATTTCTGAAATTGCATGGACTGTATTTTAAATACGATTTATTTGCAAATTATACCGAGCGTTAAGCCGAAAATATTTGTTCCTCTAATTTTTGCAGTTTCCGTTATTGTTGATTCCGATTGAATCCTTCAGACAGACGGAAACAGAGGGCGATCGGGAGTGGGCGGGGCTTCTAGAGCCCAGCCCACTCTGTGAGAGTCACCTGGAGAACAGAAAGAAGTTTCAGAGGCAAAAAGCGGCCACTGACTGGGAGACACTGTGTTGCGGGAGTCAAGTGGTTCAAGTGCTTTGCTTTTCTTTTTCATTTTTTTAAATCTTGAAGTCGTTTTTTTTTCCAATTTCACCGGACGGTTAAAAAACAGTGAAGTTAACATACTCAGGATTAAAGTTTAATGTACGGACACCTTTTCTTTCCTCTTACAGGAAAGAGCAAACACTAACGAATCCACGTTTTGCTGGGAATATCTTACAGCTTTTTAGTAGAATTTATTTTGGGGAGTGTTCTGTTGGCAGTTATTTCGGATTGGATTTCATTTTTCATTTGAAGTGGAACACTGAAGAAAGATAAATATTTCATTTCTCCAGCAAAATGAGTCGGACACAGCTGCTCAGGTGAGTCTTGAAACAAAATGAATATAAAATGTTATAAAACAAGACTGCTCTTCGATTTATAAAAAATGTAAAATAATTTGGTAGTTTTCCTGTTACTAAAGTTTGTTTTATTTGATGTTTCAGGATTGTGCTCTGTGCAGTGATCTATCTCCACGGTGCTGATGCTTTGCCTGCTCCAGGTCTGTTACACTCTTAACATTCACAGAATGCTGATTTATTTTATGCATAAATAAAGGTTAAATATCCAACTCTAGTTATTCACTATACCTTTTAAACATTCTAATATAATTTTTTGGGGTTTTATTTGCAACTTAAGAAATAAAGGTTACAGATCAAACATTAAACTTGCAATAAAGAATATTTTATTTAACTTGTTAAGTGTGCCATTTTTTTTTTAAGCAGCATTCATCATCAGTCAGCATCTGGTAACACTGGAGAGTTGTGTGGACATCCCACTGGCCTTTTAATCTGGATTTTAGTACCGCATTTTGCATGGTTATGCAGTAATGGTGCAGATAGATATGCACTTCATAACAATGAAACTCTGACAGAAACTAATAAAGAGTTGATGCTCAATATGAGGAACGATCAAGTGAATGCCTTAATTGCATGTACTACAGAAACTAAAATAAAAACAACTAAAAATATCCATTTACATTTCCAGAAGCACAAAAAACAGTAACAGTTTCAAAGAATGCTGTCGTTGTAGTCAGTGGGTGACACTTTGTAAAGCTCCAGACTCAGTTGGCAGCAAAACTGAGTAAAACAGAGAAAAAATTTTAAAAAAAGCCAGAGAGAAGATTCGGGGAAACTGGTAAAAAGAAAACAGTAAGGAAATTAGTTGATCATTTTTGCATTTTTATTTTTCAGGCTGTAAGGGAGATGAGTGCAGCAGCGGTTCAACCTCCCCTCCATCTTCCTCCCCTGTAGCACCCTCTTCACCATCTTCTTCATTAGTGGAAAAATCCCTGCAGCCCTCACAGGACTTCCTAGGCCAGCTTACCCAAGTGAGCTCATCAAACAGTGTGGACCGTAAACAACGTGATGCCAGTGCCGTCCTGCCCTTCATCGGCCTCACGGGCAGTAAGTTCACACTAAACCACAGTATGTACAGAAGAGACGGTGAGCCCCAAATAACTAACAAAGGAAAGAATTTCTAAGTGTACCCAAACCAGATTGGCAGGGACAGCTTCTTCTTATCATTAATATTTTCTTTGTGAAACCGAGCCCTAGAACATGCTTAAATGTTGTAAAGAAAATTTCCAGGAATTACCAACCTGTTATAAGAAATGAATGTCAAGAGTCTCTTTCTCTATTAGATGCCTGAAGAAATGCAATACACAATGTAAATAACAATAAGTAAATAACAAATTTAGCCACCTTGTACAAGCTATGGGACAGGTTATAAAATAAATGAGGAACTTTACACAATAGAAATTATAAAAAAAAGGTGCATATGAAAAGACATTTATACAGAACCTTCAGGTGTTGTCATTAAAGTATCAGTATTAAAATTAAAAGAATATTAAAAGATACATAGCAAATGGGACATGTGCCAATAGAGCTTAGATAATTTAATAGAGAACGAAGTTCAAAAATTCAGGTACACTGAAAAACAAAAATATTAACAAATCTATGAAAAAACTTTGTTACTCACATTATTTTCATTAAATTTTATTATAATAGCATTTTGTTTTGAATTCAATTGGCCAAACTAATATTCTTTGTTCATTGTGAATATTTTTTGGCTGTAAAAAATTCAATTTGAACCTGTTTCAAGTTTTAAAACAAAAGCTTTTAAAATAAAAAAAGTTGTTGCTGACTTTAAATCTTCCAGACCATCGTTGGCTAGTTTTAGTGTTTTTCTGTTATTTTTAGATGTTTGTTTAGACTCTTAGTGTTTGTCTGCTGATGTGAAGCAGAGGACAGCAGGAATGCACTGCCAGATGGAGACTCTGGTTTATCTCACAGATACGGATACAGATACAGGCAGAGAGAGGCTCAACCTAAGGTCTGGGGTCCCTGCAGTGGCCTTCAGCTGGTCTCACATGATCTCAAAATCTGCTCTGCTAAGGAACACATAAAGAGTCTCTGACAAAACAAAACCCACATAAAAAATCGTAATATCTAAACTACACTAAATCCTTTAGGATGTCTTACAGGTGTCTAACAAATCCAAAAGTTTAAGATAACAAAACTCATTTCATAAAATGTGAAGATCTGATCTACTTTCAGGTGCAGAGCAGAGTCGTAGCTGCTGTAAGAATGGAGGAACGTGTATCCTTGGCAGTTTCTGCGCCTGCCCTCCATTCTTCACAGGAAGGAGCTGCGAGTTTGACCAACGTATCAGGTAAACAAGAAAAGTACAAAACTCTCACAGCTCTCACTGCTATGCATTTACTTCTGTCTCAATTGCACTCATTATCATTATTAGTTTTTAAATTAATACTTTTCTAAAACTAGCAGCTGTTGTTTTCTCTATCTGTGTGTGTGTATGTGTGTGTAGGAGTTGTGGTTTGATTCCTCATGGTGAGTGGGTACAAAAAGGGTGCTCCTACTGTCGCTGTGGTTATGGCGTCCTGCACTGCTTCCCAAATGTCTTTCATAAAGACTGTGGTAAGATATACACACACACCACACATGTCTAAAATAATGAAGTTTCACCTACACTTTTTCTGCCATTATCTGGATCAGTTGATCATTTTCCAAATCATCCATCCATTACTGTAGGGTTATTTATTTCTCCTTCCATGCTGCTATTTCAGTTTGTTCCTATCAGAAGTTAAACAGCAGGGACTTGGGACTTAAGGCAGAGCTTTGTTTTTTTGGTTATCAGCATCCATTGTATTCCAGAGCAGATTCTGATTTTTAGAGAACATGGTCAAAATCTGAGCACATTTGTTCCTGCGTCTGGATGTGAGATAATAGTTTTCAGTGTTGTGCTTTCAACATCCTGGCTTTTTAATTTGAATGAACAGAAAAGGTGCGGACGAGCCGTCGACGCCCAGCAGTCAGACCCTCAAAAGCTGTTGTCCACAGTAAACTCCCACTGAGTGTAAACACACATCTGAATGCCCATAAGCCCTGCCCACTCATTTACAGTTCAAGGCTTTTATTCCAAAATGCAAAACACTCACAACCATGAACTACTACAGAAGTACTCCATTAAAGCAACAGATTCAGCACTTTCACATTAAGTTGTATAATACAAAGGTGCATCTTTTTCTCTTTGTTTAACCCCTCTGTTCTCACTAGTCTGTTATTTCTTTCAAACAAGTTTTGGAGTTGGTTAGTTTTTATAGTGGATTAGAAAAGAGGTGGTTTGCATGATTTGTTGTCCAACCACATTGCAAAAACAAAAACTATACAAAGACACAGAATGACAGAAGATATGATTTTGCTTGAATGCCTCAGTCTCTCTTGGAGGATATTCATATTGTTGCATGTTTGCTCACAGGAAAGGTGGCAGAATTATTTGTGTAAAGAACAAATAAATAGAAAAAGAGGGAGACAGTCAAACCCTAACCAATTTCCCCCTCTGGCCTCTTTAAAGTTAAAATGAGTAAGGCAAATTTGTTATTTGCAAAAGGTTTACTGATATTCTTAAAACAGAATCACAAAGTGCTTAATATTTGGTTATACAATTAATAAGTTCAACGTGGAACCAGTTCGGGTTGTGATTCTGTGATCAAATCACAAATGTGTTTTTAATAGAGTCACACATGAGTTATATGACAAATGACAAAGCCTTTGGGTTTTTTTAGTTGGATTATTCACATTTTTTGCTTGACTGATGTTTTTTCTTTCTTTATGAGCCCACTGACTCCATGTGTTCTGAAAACCTAACGGTACACCTGCTCACATATTAAACAGTGTTTCTCAATGTGTCTGTTCTCATTGAAAGCATTTATCTCAGGAAATGAAGTGCAAGTTGAGATGAGATGATATAAACCCTAATAAGGGAAAGTAACTGCAGCAAAAGAAATAAAAGAACAGATGAGCAATAAACATGGAACTTTGAAAAACAAGGGCTGTATACATTGGGTGTATCTGCAATATTGAAACAAAAATAAAAGACAACCTACTAGAATGTTCATAGGAGTAGTATCCCCCAAATAATGAAATGAGGAAATTGCAATAAATATATTGATCTAGTTCTTCACTGAATATTTAATCCAATTCCTTATTAGTTTTCTGTCTTTCTCTCCTTCCCAGATGACTCAGAAGAGGTGCACTGGTATCGTTCCTCAGCTATCAGGACAGTTTGGACTGGCTGTTTCCTGTATGTGATGCTGTTTCTTCCTCTGCTTCTCCTCTTTTGATGGTTCTGAGCAGAAAGGACAAACCACTAGCGTTTACATATGTCAAACACTGAGCTGTAGACCATGCAAGACTTCTCAAACTGCCTCTCAAGACTAAAGATCAATTTCCAAAATTTTGAGAGCTTTATAAGCTCTCAAAAGTATTTATCATATTTCATCAAGATGCAACAGTAGGAGAGGAGAAAATAATGTTTGAAAATTTTAAATCAGGAGTTTATCCTTCATGCCTGAAGACAAATTGCTTTCGGTTTGAGGATTTTAATCTTAGCAGTTGGACTGGGATGTAGTTTATGGGGACCTTCTGTGATGTGATTTATGGGGACATACAGGAGGTGTTCTGCGCTACACTGGGCTGCTAATTGCTGCCTATGAAATCATTTGTCCATTTCATTTGGATTATTTTGAGGACTGGGGATTGAATGGACTTGAATTACACCACTGGACCAACTTAATATTTTCAAGAAATTAGTAAAGGTTCAGCTGCACAATGAATTACTAGACAGTTCAGCTTTTTATAAGAATTAACCCAGTTTTCCTTATGCAGTTCCTTTTTATTCATGGCATTTTAGAAATTAATGCAGAACTTTTTAAAACACATCACTCCAGTTACAATTTGAACATTTGAATATACACAATGGCTTGTTAAAACAGAAGAAATCATAGAGTGAAAGTTAACAGACCCAAAATTCAACACAATTACTGTAGGTTATTTATCCAGCTTTGCCTATTTATGACCTATCAGATTTTCATACAATGGCTAAGCTTCATCTGTTCCAAACTTTGTGTCTCTCTGACTCTAAAAACTTATTCTTCCAGTGGAAGGTCGTCTGTGTGTCTGTGATGTATGTTAAGGAAGTTGTACATAAGATTTTTATGAAAAGTAATTTCAGGACCTCGATGTAGCTCAATGTGATTTTTTTCTTTGTCGAAAAGGCACAGCATTTCTTGTTTTAACCTTTGTGTCTTCTGTTTATTTGCACAAACTGCGAGCTGATGTGACATTTTGCCCCTTGAATATAAACATTTATTGAATATTTGGTATGAATTTATTCTGTTGCACAAATTTATTTTGGATTTTGACAAAGAGAAATGACCTTGTATCTGGAAATAAAACAAAATAACATCTCTACATATTTAAAACAAGTATGAAACCTCAAATGACCCAAAAGTAAACTACTGAATATGAAAAGAGTCCATGTTTACAACATCTAGTAATGTTTTAAGGTAAAAATTAAAAACAGCATGTTTTTTCCTAAACTGAATGTTTTCTTCCCTTAAAAGTGTGTTATCTGTAGGTATTTTAGTGTGAGCTCTCCCTCTCCCTTATCTCCAGAGTTTATTGATGAGGTTTGTATTGATTATCAGCTGCTCTCTTATCTTAAACAAACATATCAGCTGTTGCTCTGCAGTCTAACAGCCTGCCAGCTGCTGCAACTCACAGCTCTAAAATTAACAGGCAGATTAAATGTATTAATATGGAACTAAGAAATTTACTAATATAGTGCTTGAGGAATGGGCTTTAAAGGATAATTTGTTTATTACATCTTTCTTTATCTCATGTTTATATTTTGTCCAGTTTTTGTATCAGTTACATAATAAGTCAATTGCTGCTTTTGAATCTGGATTAAGCATGTTGACATCACTAAAAGAAGGTCTGACAGCTAAAAAATTCAAGCAGTGAGATTATCAGAGGGGTTAACATGAAAGAAAAACCATACCTTAGTTATTAAAGTGCTGATTTTTGCTGGGATATAAATTCAGTTTATTTCATGCCTGTTGGTTTAGGACAACTTCACATCACATGATCAGATATAATGTATGCACGTTTACGTTTTTTTTATTATCATTTGTTTTGTTTGGTTAAAGAGACTGCAGTACTGAATGAATACACTCTTTACACTTTGACACTAAGAGAATTCCTGCATTCGAAATCCAAAAGAAAACAAAAGTATTATGATGTGACTGAGATAATATCCAGAATGTTTTTTAATTTTTATTACAGATAAGACAATATGTTGTGGGAGCATATGACAGCTACATAGTCATCTGTTGCCAGTGATTTCTCAACAGAGGGATTGAAACCAATGGAAGGATTACCAGCTAAATGTCAGAGGTTGATTATTAGGCCAAACAAGAAGAAAAACAAATTCCCATACACTAATTTGTTTTCATTTTTGAACATATTTCTTACCATGGTTATTTTAACCATAACCCCAACTCTCAGACTCTTTGGCAAAAGGCTGAAACTGCGTACTGTTTTTTTGGAAAGCATTTAGTTTAATTTTAATACTGTGATGTATTTTACGAGCCTATATACTTGAACCTATATATTTATACATATATATATATATATATATATATATATATATATAGCTTGTATTTGTCTGTCAAAGAAATATACCGTATTTTCCGCACTATAAGGCACATCGGATTATAAGGCGCACCTTCAATAAATGGCCTATTTCAAAACTGTTTTCATATATAGGGCGCACCGCATTATA
>JAQMCX010000025.1:297941-329802 GCA_029814765.1 Acanthurus leucopareius
TTTTTTTTTAAATAAACCTTTTACCTTCACAATTAATTTTTTTTTTTTTTTTTTTGTTTTTTTTTAAACCCCCCCCCCCCCCCCCCCCCCCCCCGCGCGCGCTCAGACTTAATGCATCTGAAATATGACCACAACCCTCTGGACTGGAGAAAGAGAACCCCTGGTTTTAATGTAGAATAAGCAATGTTACAATCTGCTCCAACAGTCAGGGATGTCACCAAGGGTAAATGTAAGTTATTAATGCGTCTGGATATTTTAGAGGAATCGGGCAAGTCTATTTGGGGCACTTGATGGTTTTTTAACACTTTTATGTAGGACTTAAACATATCGAAAACCCAAACTATAAACTGATATCTATGTCAGTTCCAGTCAAAATCAATAAAATGCCAGCCCAAAAAGTGTTTGGTTAAAGTCAGGCTTAAAGGTTTTATATTTAAGATTTTGGACATCAATATGTTAACAAAAATAATAATAAGCGCTTCTCACCATTAAAGATTTAATTTAATCTCACAACGTCATTCACCTGTTGATCAATAAGAGAAAGAGTAATTGATCTGCTGCTAAATAATTTAAACATTTTTTCATGTCTAGGTGATAAGATTTACTATGCATTAGGAGAAAAGTTAGGAGAGGTTTTAGATCTGTATCTGGGAGTATGGTTCATAAAAATCTAGAGTTCTTCATTAAAAATGCATGATGTTTGTACAGAGTTAAATATTCAAACCCAAATCTTGTTTATATGGATGCACAGTTTCATCAAATGGAACTATTTTATGTCTTGTCCATAATTTCTGACACATTTCCACAAAATTCAGCTCTCACATTCTTGTTTTCTTTAGATCTTTAGAGATGTTTTGGGTCTCTACTAAAATCGACAGAAAATTCTTGGGGTTTGAACAAAGTTTGGACAACATTAGTTTAGATGGAAGAACTGCAGGGTCCAACAAAGAAGAAAATGTCATTAAAAATAAACTTTATTATTGTCCTTAACCTTTGCTCCTCTCTCTGCTCCATAACTTGATTAGTCAGGAAAATACCTCTGTTATGTTTGCTGCTCATCTGTCTGTCATCACATAGTAGCCTGAGAATGTTGATTAGAGGCAGCTCGACTATTCATTTGAATCCTGGCGATCAGTGTGAATATTTGAGGACAGAGGAGTCAACCAACACATGACGGGTGCTGACAGACGGACGCTCGTTAACACAGACACAACAATATTAATCTTGTCACAACTAACACAGCTTTAGACACACATAAAGAAAAACACACTATATACACACACTGTTCCTTATTTTCCATAACACAATTAGCCTTGACAGTGATGACTGCAGATCAAGTTTCACTGGATGTCTGCATGATTAATTTAAGCCCAGGAGTTATGGTGTCAGGGTAAATACTAGCCTCTGATGTTGTAACAAAAATTCCACTCATCTCTGCCTTCTGATCACTAAATTCAGCTTCCATAAAACAAATTTTACATGATTTCTGTCTTCTTTGAACTCCAAAAATAAATAGATAAACATAAAAATACAAATAAAAAACAAAATACATAAATTCATACATACCCCAACTCGGTGTAAGAAATTTTGCTGATGTTCTGTGTACCTTTCATATAGCACTAAGACATCTTGGGCTTAAATGGTAAAAATCCTCTCTTGTCCTCCTTTTATCAGGTGCTTTAATGCAACATTTCCATTTTTTCATGCTTGGGTCTCTTACAACAACAGTGGCTTTGCAAAATAACAATGTTTCTATCAACCTCACCTGGTCTTTGTGTGCCAGTGTTAACATGCTGACATGATAAACTAAGGCAATGAATAACATACCTGCTTAACCCCTTTTTTAAGTTTAATAATGGAGAGAAGAGGGACTGCACCCATAACTTTGTGTACATTTACAGTATGCATGAATTTTCTAATGACTTTATAGTCGTAATTACTAATCCTTGTGTCATGAAAGTATTCAAAATAGCACATGTATTACTCCACTGCAGAGAAGGAAAGGAGATCTGGACCACTGGCTGTCAGCATTTAACCATATAGCCCTCTTAAGGGTATTTTTGTCCCCTGCAGGACTGGAGGGTTAATTAACTTTCTAAGATGATCACCACATCCCTGGACACACACACACGAGTAACAGAGTCACACACTACTCCACACGATTGAAATATGTTCAAATGCCACAAGTAATGCAGTCCCTCTACACACTACACGATTATCAAATGTGACCACTTTTAGGTTAGGGGTAGGGGTAGGGGTAGGGTAAGGGTTAGGGGTAAGGGGTTAGGTTAGGGTTAGGGGGTTAGGTGGCAGAACACAAACAAAAGGATAGTTTCAACCATTTCTTTACATTATAATCTTCCAAACACAGACACCAGATGACACCAGACCACAAGACCATATGCATGCAATTTATAGTAACAATTTCACAATGGCAACTCCACAGTCATGAGATCTTATAAACACTTGTGTGATCAAATGTTTTTATTAAACATTAAACAGGCACACTTTTTTTTTCATAAATTGACAATCTTGATTTCTTCATTAATGTCACATTCAGCTCTGGGCACAATTTTGTTTGTCTTCACTAAGCTTAGATCTGTAAAAGACTACATCCATTTGGCGACACTTTCCAGTACACTTGCTCTCATTGCTCTCATTGGCTACAGCAAGTAATCCATCAGAGGCAGCCTGACATGGAATCGTAAATATCATACACGTTTGATAGTTAATTTAATCTAGATAACTAGCTACTAATGAAACCAAGTTTAACTTAGCTATAACCTATAATATAGCGTTTTCCTCAAGACAGTGGTACCTGAAGGTACACACTGGCAACAATGCAGACAATTGAATTTTTTTCATTTTGCTATTTTATTAGTTATTTTAGTTTTAAAAAAAACAAAACAAAAAACACTAACCCCTCCCTCTTTGGCCTCTCCTCTTGTCTTCCTCTCTTCAGACTGAGGGAGCAGTGGTTGGTCAGGCTGAATGAAAGGAATCAGCACCAACAGAGCTTCTTTGAGGAGAGAATCAGACGAGCTCAGAAAGCTCAGCAGAGCCTCAGGAACATCGACTCTCCCTGAAAGTGACAGATCAAGCTGGATAAGGTTACAAGCTCAAAAATCTTTTCTTTTTCTGTTGCTACAACAATGTTGAGCTGTGCTGCTGTGGTTCTGCTTGCTGGGATGACTGCAATCTGCCCTTCACTGAGTAAGGTTGTCACAGTCATCAGATTCACTTAAGACTGTGCTATTATAACAACTAATGAGAGGAATTCTGGCAGGCAGGATAAAGCTGGTGGTGGCCTGGGTTCTGAGGTGAAGGAGCAAACAATTTTAATCAAAAAAGTAAACTACACAGAGCAAAACTTAAGAGTTAACAATCTTACGGGTATTGGAGAATAAATCCATGATTTTAACTGTGCTTGATTTAAGATGAGCTGCAGGTGTGCCAGGTGCACTCCATGTCACAGAGACAAAGGAAGAGAGAGGGAGAGATGGAGAGAGCAAAAGAGAGTTACAGAAACAGACAAAACATACAAGACACCAAAAGGGCAGAGGAAACCAAAGGAGAACACAAGAAATTTGGAGAAAGAAACTGCCAACAATGGCAAACTCATGTTATAATTTGTTTGTGAAAGCAGTAAATCATAATTAGAATTTGATGTTTTGGAGGGTGTGTTTGGTAGATGATTGTGGAGAGTAAGGCAAGTAATGTGGGTATAGTAGTGTGGCTTCAGCTCTCTGTCTGAACTAGCTCACAAGTATTGCTCCTTCTTTGATTGTACAGTTGTAATCAATCTCTGGTACTGAGAAAAAGCATGTTATTAAATGAAGCCCTAAGTTCAGTCAGGAAGACTACTTCTTTGTGACACCTGTAGTTATTTCTGTAACCATCTGCCATTCACTCCTGTAAGCATGCTCACTCATGTTTCCTTTGGGATTTCTGGTCACATCTCTCTTATAGCACAACAACCTATATCATCTTGCTGCTTTTTTAAAAAAAAAAAAGTTCAATTCTCTGTGTACTTCAAGCTCATCCATGCTGCTGTTGTATGCACTCCACCATGTTTCTTTGCAGATTCATCGCTTTCATCATTTCATCAGCTTTGCAGTCTCAACGGAGCCATCTGCCGATGCCACCACAGTGTCTTGACTCCACAGGGGGGATTTATTGTGCTGGAGACACCCCTCAATTACTAAATCTCCCTGTTGAGTCAAAGAACCAAAGACTTTGTGACAAGGCTTAATCATCACATATCATCTCTTTTTTAATAAACCAGTATGTTTACATCTTTCATTTGTCTCCTCTGATTGAAATCACGGTAATTAGTTGAATGCTGGTAATTACACAAAAGTTACATTCTGATATATTCTTTCAGTTTAACGCTTATATGTAGATCATGACATTCAGTCAGCTGCTTTTTATCTTTTCGCTGTACAGGAGTGACTGCTTTGGTAAATTTCTGAACATGAGTTAGAAAACCTGTTTAAACAAATCTACATGTTGTACCATCAAGTATAAGACAGCTTAATATGTAATGTCTCAAGGTCAATTTTGAGCATTGTTTCTGAATGTTTATCTGGTTTGAATTCGCAAAGCTTTGGTTGTCATTATAACCAATTGCTCTAAGCAACTTGTGCTTACAATGCCTTTGACCAGCTGACCACATCAAGGCCTTTCCCACAGGGCACCAACTTACGGCCTTTATAGTCTTTAGACTTATTAAATTAATAAGATAGACTTATTCAGGCTAAATAGGTTGTTTTACTTTTTTCCCTATTCATATTTAAGCTTATAGCATAAGGTATGAAATTTAGGCCTACTCCTCTTTCACTGTAATTTTAAACTGAGGTGGATCCTTATGTGGAAAATATCAATTTATATTTGACAAAGAATACCTTGTCGTTTTAGTTTGTTTAAGATTTCCTCTTCAATTCCACGGTCTTGCAAAAACTGCAGCAATGGGTCCTTGTGTCTCTCCATTACATTACATACAAATGTCATTATATCAAAATATAAGAAAAAACAGTTGACCACAACACCTTTAGTATGCGCTTGAGACATACGTCCTATAATAATCATGGGTAGACGATGTGGACTTAGAAAACATGGACTAAGATAGTTTTTGGTGGAACCAAAGAACACATGAATGCACCACATTACTAAGGAAGTAAGTAAGTATATTGTATTTGCTGTGACTGCACATAAACATGTTACCAGTGTCATCTTATATTCTTTAAAGTATCAGAAGTATATCTGCATGGTTTATGCGGATCAGCTTAGATGAAGACATGAACATGTGGTAGATTCATAAATTCATTTTTTTAAATTTTACATGATTCAGTTGAACACATTAGCTTTCAGCATGTCATGTTGTCTCTTTTCTTAATTATAGCAGCCACTTGTTTTATGCAGTTAGCTCCGCCCCCATCTGACACATCACATTCTTGTTTAGGGTCATCCTCTCTAGAACTTCGATGTGAGCCAGATGAAGGCGATGGAGCTCCCCAAAGACGTCACCCTCTATTTAGGTGGCCTTCAGCCTTGTTGTTAGTTTTTTCTTGGCCCATGCTGCGGGGAGGACCTTTTCAATGAAGCCGTTGGCTTTTCTGATGCAAGGCTTTTCTTAAACATCTCTGAGGTTTGATGCAGTCTGACTGATATTTAATAATTTTTTGCTGCTTTTAATGTATCTTCTGCCTTTAATGGACTATAACTATGCTCAGTGTCATTTCTTTCAGTAAGCATGTTCTCGCATGCCTTGCATGTGCTGACCTGGGGGTCCTCTGAAACTTTTTTTGGACACCCAGGCAGTCACATAGGCAAAATCCTCCTTCTCACAGGTGCCTGTGTTGTCGGGTGCGGCCTACAACCACAGATAATGTGAGGTTAGTGAGATCAAAACTGTAATTCAAATGTAATAATAATATTTCATCTTGTAGCAATGTTTCCTGATGTTTTGTTACTTTTTATTGTTTATTATATTAAGTACTGTCACTTGCTCATTAATTGGAGCGCAGGAAGTGTGGGGTGTGTGTATATTGGTTCCAATGCTCAAATATCATCAAACTCACACATCAGACTCTAGACTGTCTTACACCCTTGAAAACTAGTTAATGAAGAGCAGTAAGCTCACGTAACAACATGTTGCCATGATGTTTTTTGGCATGATTGGTACTGCCACATTATGGTTATCTGTACCCTTCAATTAAATGGTTCAGGATGTATGCTTATTTTACCTGATAAGGTAAGATCTTGCCCAGAGGCGTTACCAAGATGGCTCCATAGTATTGCTCTGTTTTTGTGAGTAAATCAGTCATGTCGGGCATGTATGAGATATTGGAGGTGTAAGGAAAAAAAACACTGCCATTTTGGGGTTGTTTTTGTGTTACTCCAAGAAGTGAGAAAAACCATAATATATCTACTAAAAAATAACTTAAAAATTAAAAATGTACACATCAAGGTTGAAGACATTTTTAAGCATTACACAACCTTCGGCGCAGATATATGCATATTAATGTCACTGCAACTGGCTGTGACAGTTCATATGCACATGATCTCCTTTGCTGAGTGAGGAGGGATTTCATATGGCCTAATATTTATTGTTTATTAGGTACACTTATTTTTGTATCTTGCACCTGATGTAAACAACTTTAAGTTCTTGACAACTTCAGTGCTTTCCTACTTGAAAAAAAAGCTGCAGCAAATCAAGAGAATGATGTAATCAGGGAAAAATCCACTGATGCAATTTGCCAACCACTTGGAGGCATGCAAGCATTGCATGTTGTGGAGGCATCGTGGTAATTTTTGAGGATGAGCACAACTATCACTCCAAACATCAGCAGGATACAGGAGAAAGTCCTCATGCATGTGTCCACAGAGTTGTCCGTGAGTTTATCTCCAGCCTATGTCTCAGCCCCCCTACCAGTCCAGATCTCACCCTCAGCCTCACAATCACACCAGTCTAGGCCCCAGTCCTCAGATCTAATGCCAGAATAGTTTTTAATTTATTCCTTCTGCAGTAATGCCAGTCCAGGCCTCACGGTCAGTCTCAGTGGAAATACTGCCCCAGGTTTCAATGTAGAGCAATGTGTGACATCAATCATGTTTAATATATTTTAATGCCTGTTTAAGATTTATAAATTGTTACTGGCCACAAAGCAATGCTGGCACCTTCATCAGGAGATTAGCATTGACAGTCAAGACCTCTGGATGAAATGCCCTGTAAAGATACACTCTCAGAGCCGCAAAGCCTTTTTGTGTTTGATGTCCTTCATGTGCTTTTTGCAAAGGCTACATCTCACATGTTGGTTGTTCTCTTGTTCAGTTTAAAACCAAAGCTGGTCTTTGAGGGTCATTTAGTAAAAAGTACACTTTTCCAGCATTGTTCAAAGAAATCAGATTAAAGCTCTGTTCAAACATTTTTTCAGCTACCTGTCATACACAGAGGCAGAGACGGAATGCAGAGAGAAAATATATAACATGTGATGGTAGACAAAACATTGTCATGAATTTACTTCTATACAGCTGACAAAATTAATTAGCTGTAATATTAAATTACATGGAAAATCATTCACATAGGATTTAATAAAATCTTCATTACATGCTAAGTTTTCTAACTTTATAATTTCTGCTAACTTTCCAGGCATACTTTTTTTTTCTGTGAAGACAGCCATCTTGTGTCTCAGTACAAGACTCACAAGGGACAAGAAACATCACATATAGAGGAGTCGGATCATGAATCCTACAGGGTGATGGTCCCAAAAGACTCATTAGTGGATTTTTATTACAAATATTTTCTTCCCCCATTAATCGTGTACATTACATCTTGACTACACTTTTATTGTCAGAGGATGATGACCAGCTCAGGAAACACTTTCAGCACACTTTCAAAAACACATCTACGTAAGCACTGAAAAGAGAAAGCTAAGCAATTTGTCAAATAGGAAGAGAATTTTTAAAATACCTAATAGGCTTACAAGGAAGATAGGAAGTCTCTTTGTTGTTTCATTGCCTCATGTTTGAAAAAGTACACAGCTGTAAATATGTTAATTCTTTACAGTTGCAGTTGAAAGGACACAACATAATTAAGTAGTTTTTTGAAAAGACATTTATTTTATACCATATTGCAATTACAAGTTCACTTTACAAAGGGGGTGTTAGTGTGATGAACCCTCTGAGCTGAGAACGCTGCTTTAATTGGAAGTGATGCAAACCAGCAGTCAGCAGTATCATGAGGAGGGTGGTGGACTTGCTGGAGGCTGAACAAGTGACTTCTCAGGTGGACATCAGTCTCATGCTCCAGGAGCATGGGGCTGGCTTGCAGAGCTTGTGTCACCAGATCAAATTACCCTTTTTTCTGATATTTTGACAAATGACAAACCACATAATAGATATTTTTACTTCCACAGACTGAGTACCTGAGCTTACAAGCTGGAGGGAGCCTGGGCAATGGTGTGAAGAGGAAGCTATGGAAACTGGTTGCAAGTCACTCCGGGCGAAAGACAGGGCAGAAATGTTAAAAATACAAAAAAAAAAATCAATGATAAAAACATGAACATTTTTAAATTTTCTATATTATTGTTTTTGTGGCATATGATGTTGAGTGAATTGTTCTATAAAAATGAAGAGACTCTGAAAAAAATACCAGTTTTATTATTTAATCTTGTACAGTCAAGTGAATGTTCTAGAGTAAGAGAAAGAGAAAGAGAAGGGACTTATCGGTTACTGAGCTGTCTGTGTTTTGATCAGCACTGCAGACAGCACAGAACTGCAATGCCACTGTGTTTTCTCCCCCCCCAGGAGCTGTACAGAACACAAGTCATCATACCTTAGATAACCTTACATCATGTAACAAATAAACTGGATTGATAACAGATTCAGAGGACAGGTTAACTGAAGGATAAGCTGAACTGGTAGGTGAGGCTCGGTTTACCTCTCTAAACTGGTATCTATTGGTTCCTCAGCTTTAATAGAATCACCTACCATGGCCTGTTGAGATCAACTGCTTTACTGTATAGCCTGAGCACTTTTCACAGCAGTTACAAGGTAAAACAATCTTTTTTCTTTTCTCACTTTTGTCATATACATAACACTTAAATGCTGTAACTTATATCAGATGTATTGTAATAAATTACCTGGAGAACTCAACAAAGAAAACAACTTGCAGTTGATCCAATAAATTAAATCTAACTATCCTTAACTAGTGACTGATAACCCACTTACATAAAAATTTTAATCAATCTGATTTTTTTTTTTTTTTTACTACCTACGAGGTGGAGAATGTGCTCACAACAAGAAGGAGGAGGAGGGGGAAGCAGTGGTGGAGGAAGTTGTGTCTAATGACCTTTTTGTGTTCTTGGTATGTTATTAACTTGATGAAGCCCTGTTGAAGCCAACTTCTCACCAGCACTTTGTAATTAAATCACTTAGCCAAAGACAACCTCTATTTTTCTCTGTTGCTTTCCTCCATAATGGAATCGCTTGGCTCACTTTTGTTGTAATTTTCAACTGTTGCATTAAATGACCTGTTTTCTTCTCTACATTTACTTGTTAATGAAGGGATCCTTTTTAAGCCATAAAGTGTCAATGAGCAACAAGTTACAAGCTTGATACCTAGCTTTGCCTTTTTGGCTTGTTGCTATGGGGACATTTTTGAAAGGGAAGATGCCTTTGTTTTTTTAAAGCACAGCAAGCACCTCATCATGAAACCTTTTGTATTTTTTAGAATTTGCTTTATTAAAAGTCTGGCCAGATGTGGTCAGGGAATGGGAGAAAAGTGGCTCTTATTCTGGGTTTTTGCTCCATCATAAGTGCATCTGGTCAAAAGACAGGTGGTGTCTCTCTTCCTTCAGGCAGCTTGAAACCTGTCATCTGCAGTTCCTTTGCTCATTGCAGGCTCTACCTCCTACACTTAATCCCTGCATTAAGAAAAGACAAGTTGTAACTATGGTATTTGGCAAACATAGCGGGTAAAAAGCAGATTACAGGCTCAAAAATACACTTGAGTCAGAGTAGTGCAGTTTTAATAAAAGAACCATTAAAGGACTCATTCCAAAAAAACAAATATGCGTTTACTCAGAGCACTACTTTTAATGTGTCACATGCACCTTTTGGGCTGCCATAGCTATTAGAACGTCAGTGGATTGATACCTGACTCCTCCAGTCAGCATGTTGAAGTGTCTTTGAGCAAGAAGCTGAACTTCAAGCTGACAACAGCTGTTCCATTGTTGTGTGAATGCGTGTGTTTGAATTCCTGGATAGCATGTTGGCTCTGTATAGAGAAGCCACCTGCCATTGGTGTGTGAATGGCTGAACACTGATTTGTTGGTAAAGTCCTTTGGGTAGTTGAAAGGACCAACAAAGAGCTTTATAAATGAAGTCCATTTTCTATTTACTCTGTCAGGGAGTCCGTGGTGACACCTACAGTTCATAGATTTATGCAGCACAGCCATTTAATGTCTGCATGCTGCTTTTCCAGGAATGTGCAGCCAAAATACTGAGTGGATGAATTGTAAGAGCTTTCACTTTGCATGATTGAAAACAGAGATATGTAAATTATGCTTTTACATAAATGTAAGATAGTGTAAAAGACTTAGCTTTTTAAAAAAATAAACAATGGATTAACACTTTTTTAATAACTTGTAATGCACCTAGTTAACAATTAAGTCTTTAAATGAAAAAAAAAAACAAAAAAGGCAAATATTTGTTAAAAATACAGGCTTTCTCTAAATCAAAGAATATGTAATAGATGTGTTCTTTGTATATGTAAAGTAGTGGTCAGTCTATGTAAAATGAATAAATGTGGCCGCCTTTATTCATGTTTTCTTGCCATTACACATTTGAACATATTATCTACATTATTTTTACATGTTTATTTGTGATAAACAAGAATACAAGTATTTTTTTAATAAATAAATATTATCAGTCAAGATGTTACTCTACGTTTTTAATAATTTTAATATTTTACACACACATATACACTTGTGGGTGGCTATTTTTGGCAGGGTGATTGTTTGAGGAAACTTGAATGCAGCAGGTTTCTGTGTGTACATTTGGAAGAATTTGTGTATATTTGTGTGCTGCAGGGATGTGACAGTCTGTTCCCAGTGAGAACTGCCCACACACCCAAAAATCTGCTCGGCAACAACCCAATACTGGAAACACTTCCTATCAGCCAGCCACACTGACACGCAATGTTCACACTAACAAACACATTTTCAAGCCACTCTGAGCCAGATGCTGATTTACCAGTAAGAAGGTCTTCAATGGATTTATTTCATATCAGTCACAATAACTAAGAGTCACTATCAGGAGAGTGGGCGGCTGCTGGATGCATTCCTTTTTATATTAAAAAAAAGTGTATTTATTTAAATGTTGAATCAACTCATGTTTACTCTCAAACAAACACCAAACCATCTTTTCAAAAACTAAATTTTTTCACTCACCTCTTTATGTAAGTGTATATCAAATTGCTAAAAATGATATTAATCACAATCAAGTCAAAGCAAGAATGATTGATAGTCAGTTTTTGTCAATAGTACATTAATATAGTTGAAGCAAGTTTCATTATACATTTTAGGAAACACTGTTAAGCAAAAAAAAAAAATCTGTTCATAAATGAGTACTATTCACAGTATGCACAATTTGACTGTTAACATTAATAATGCTGAGAGAGAAATATGCCAGAAGGAACTGTGATTCAAACAGTAAGAGCTAAAACACAAACTTGGATTTAATGATTAAATATATTTAACTAACTTAAGGTCATAAAACAACTGTATGTGGTGCTGATACATGAAATATTTCTTTTTGTTGTTGTTGTTGTTGTTCCTTGGTTCACTTTAGGAAAGTTGTGTTTCATCAGAGACAGGTTGTGTATTTAAACATGCAGTCTCTAAGCTGCATGTCTCTCTTTCAACTTGCCGAGATATTAGGTTTCTCAAAGCTATGTCTGCTCAGATGAGAAGATGAACTGATCAGAATGTTTGTCAGAATATAAATGAGTAATGATGTGTGTGTGTATATTTATTTGTTTTGTCGACCCCTACTTTCTCCAGTGCTCCTGTTTATGATACAGTAATTTGCACTTATTTTTGGGGGCTGAAACAACAGTCTGTTCTTTGGGGGACAGTCTCGCAATATGACATTAGATAACAGACACTAGATCAACAGTCTTTATGCAGTTTGACACTTTGAACCACCTGCCATGTTAATGTGAACAAGTAACACACTGGAGGTTTTTATGACAGAACATGAATGACAGCATGCAGAATAAAATCCCAGCTTTCCCAGTGCAAAAGCCAACAGCAATACTGGAGCTTGTTAAATAAAATGAAAGGGGGTCCTGAAATCTTTGTCATCATTCTTAAAAAGAGCATTTCACCTGCAGTGTTTCAAAATAGGCATGCTGCTGTTCCAAGTAGTTAATCTGATGTTCCTGTCATTTCCTGATGGTAAAAATGCTTCTTGTAACAACCACAATAAAGTGGAGTCAGCTCTGTAATTGTTTTATATGGAATGAAGATGCATTGATGTTGTGTAGTTTGTAGGAAGTTGCTGCTGTTCTCCTTTTGACCACTGGACGGCAGCATTACACAGTAAAACATCCACCCAAGAACTGCAACTGTATCTGATATATTCACCTTTTCCTCTTTATTTTTATTAAATGGTCAAATGTGAATGAACAGTCTGTTTTACATTCTGTTTTAATTTTGTTGTTAATGGTTTGGGCTTAAGTCCTTAGCTTTAGTAAATGAAAACCTTTATTCTACATCATGGAATTGTATGTTAGGGTGCCAAACTTTGTAGCAACATAATTGTGTTTGGTCCTCTCCTGTTTCAACAAGACAGATGCCATCATGTACAAAGTTAGGTCAAAGATGAAATGCCAGTTCAATGAACTTGACTGGCCTGCACAGAGACCCGACATCAACCCCGACCTTCACCCTTAGAATGAACTGGAGCACCAACTGTGAGTCTGACCTTATCATCTGCCGTCAGTGTTGGACCTCTGTCATGCTCATGTGTCTGAATGGGAGATAATCATTGCAGACAAGTTCCAGCATCTAAGTAACAGTAACGGCTATTCAGCAGCACATCATGAGTAATTATAAGGCCAGGTCAATTATTTTTGATTGTACAAGTTTAATTAAATTTAGATTTTAAATCTGAAACTGTCACCATGTAACTAAAGAGAATACCAAAATCTGCACTCCAGTTTTATTCTGTTTTCTGATCATAAAAAACTGGAGTTTTTGCACATAAAGAATCATCAGTGAACAGATGATGAGTTCTTGGCTCTTAAAGCAGCCGAAGGAACAACATTGTGTGTGGGATCATTGGCATGAAATTATATTGTTTTCCGTGATAAATCTGAAGGTTTTAAAGGACTTGGCAAATAGATGGGACTTGAATTGACTTACTAAATACTGACCTCGCCAGTGGTGCAGGGAACAACCTGCATCACAGCAGCTGCTGCTGAAAACACAGGCAGCAAAAAAATGGAGAGAAATGTTCTGTGGTTACAAATAATGATGATGGTGGTGGTGTTGATGTTTCTGTCCTTCTTGCAACAACCTATGTAACAAACTCTGAACCAAACCCTGAACAGCTTTTCGGTTCAAAAACAGCTGATCTGAGTCAGTATAATGAACTCTGCGTATCTGCCCTCTGAGCTATTCCCTTTTTTGTGTGAATAAAAACAGTTAACATCATAAACGGAGCTTCAATAAAACGACTCTACATGGCAAGGGGCCAATAAAGGTGAGAGCCTCCTTTTTAATCACATGAATCAGTATAATATTCCTTCTAAATTTGAAAAAGCAGACTTAAACACTGACAGCCATTCAAGTGGCACTTTGAGCCTGTGTTTTGAGTTCGCTAACATCAAAATGCCAATGCAGAAATGCTGATATTCATCAGTTTTATTGTTTTTAGCTTGCACACCTTCTTAGTTAGAAATCTAGTATGCTAACTTTTGACTTCTTTCAAAATTCTAGTGCTCAGAGTGCTACAAATGTCAGTCTTATGGTGGCACACAAAGAAATGTCAGGATCACTAAAATGATGGGATTAATCATCTGTTGGTCATAAACACTGGGAAAATTTCAAGGTTGAACTTTCAGGGTAAATTATTCTCATTCATTGAGATAGCAGCAAAGTTTGGCTTGGGTAGGTATTGTCTTATCATATTTTTGGGCTCTGTAGATGCACTGACCTCACTGATATTGCTGATTGCTTGGTAAATGGGTACCAGTGATGTTCTGGGGAGTTTTAATCACCTGCTGCAGAGTCTTGCTGATCCCGACTGTGCAAATCTTGTGTTGTGTTGTGATGTGATGTTTCCAGTCATGATTCTGCCCATCACCACTTTGTAAAAGTTGCCATCTTCAGTTTCCTGGAGGAATACATTTATTTCTGAGCTTAGTTAACCAGGGTGGATATGTGTAAAAAAAACCCCCACATTTCTTCATGCGTCTCAGCCTTCTGTCTGTCATGGGAATGATTTTATTTTGTCTGCTATCACCACATCATCAACACATTTGTAAGATGTTAGATGTCACTATTGATGGATATTCCTCAAGATCAAGGTGGTTCTCATGGGTGGCAGCATCTCTGAGTATGTGCCAGTTCTGGAGCCTGCTGTAGCTTCAGCTGTCCACACTTTCGCAGTTTTTACTGATGGTTTGACCCTTTTTATCAGCTGGGAATAAAAAAGGCAGCAGAAACAGAAAAATAAGATCTGATAGACTGAAGTGAGAAGACTGCCAAGAATGTTAATATGTACATGATTATGAATGTATGACTGAAGTATATATTATATAGGCTGATAATTCCAATACTTTATTTCGATTTGGAATTTTTTTCAGAGCAAGTCTGTGACATGACATATGTAGTTTCCCTGCTGGTTATATACAGGTATTACAGTTTAGGACACAAACCATATGAGTCTGAATCTATGGTGAACTTTACGTGAACTTTCTGAAAAATGCAACCAGATTTTTCAAGAAGTGAGGAATCAGCAGCAGACTGCTGTGGTTGTGTATAATGATTATTTTCTCCCTTGTAGTTGAAAGTCCAACAAGTATTTTTTTTTTTACATATTAGCCACAGTTGTGTCTTTGTGCTCCACCTCATTCACTGTAATGACAACACACCTCCAACTGTTTTGCTTCATTTGTCCACCCGCTGTTTAGTTCACTGAATAACACATGTTACCCGACTTCAGTCTTTTTAGTTTTGCCATCATTTTGTCTTTCAAAAGTCTTTTTTCCCCTGTTGATCCTAGCTAAACCCATATGTACTGGCATTATATAAGGGAAATCGCAAGATGGGGGATGCCAATTTATATTCATCTGAGAGTTATAGATCACTATAAGAATCACTGTAAGGCCTGCTCAGTGCCCATCAAGTGCAACCGCTTGTTGCCTGTTGATGTGGGATGTTTGAGTCTCTGATTTCCCACTGCTGAGCTGGACTGAGTCTTATTTAGTACATTTTCCTGTGATCAGACTTGTGCTGGAAGTATGCTGGGTAGAAGAATAGCCTCTGGTCCAAGTTGGGTAATGTTTGCAAAGTGATCGTCTCAAGGTCTGCTGCAACTAATGTAGTCCTTGTGCTTCATTTTCTGATATTAATAAGAATATTTATGTCACTGGTAATACATGCTTCAATAACAAATGTAAAAAAAACAAACAAAACAAAATAGAAATTAGGAGGAAAGCATACACTTCAATAAATAGAAAAATAAAACTTGACCCCTTTTATTTTCTGTTAATTTTCTCCTTTTTTTTATATATCAACCTAAATAAATTAGTTGCTATCTGTAAAATATCTGAACATTGTTTGTACTTATCTAGTTATGATAGAAAAGAATTAGAAAACTAGGTATCAAATAAATCAGTACTCCCATTTTTTGGCCTTTCCTTGACTCACTCTTTTTCTATAGCCCTCAGAGCACAGCATCTGTTAATTAGTGTTACATTTTGTACTGCCATATTTGTTCTATTATTTCAGGAGATAACTCATTGTTAAAGGTTAAACAAACAAACAAATAAACATTTTATTGCCATTGAACAGTATTTAGACTTTAATGCTGCCCACTGTCCTTCATTCTGTAATCCTGTAGCCTTTTCTCCAACCACTAAACTTTGTACCCACATATAGAGGCAGACTTTCATTTGATAAGCACAGAAAAATAAAACTTTGATATCCGGTTCTGTCTTTGTTGTCTAGCTCACAGAGACAAAAAGGCCCAGTGGTAAATGACATACTAGCACACTGAAATGTTTTGTGTTTTCAGTTGAACTAAAGCAGAGAACATTTAGCTCAAACAGATCTGTG
Organism: Acanthurus leucopareius; assembly: GCA_029814765.1. NCBI lineage: Eukaryota > Metazoa > Chordata > Actinopteri > Acanthuriformes > Acanthuridae > Acanthurus > Acanthurus leucopareius. Next base: position 314,291 of record JAQMCX010000025.1, read on the forward strand.
TTGCTCTGCAACTCCACTTATTTTCTGTGAAGTTTAATGGAAGTGATGTAGTGATATAGCCCAGGTGCGTTTTACGTTGAGTGAGTCCTGTGCTGAAATTTGTTAAAAATAACCTTTTAAATGAATTGTTGCTTTTCAGCAATCGCTTATATAACTAAGTAGGCAATTTGGATCAGATTATTTTGGTATTCAGTTAACACACTAGTGTAAATTTGGTTATAAATTTAGTTTTAATGAAAACTCAACTTCTGGCACTTGCTCCTGGTGGTCTTTACCAATGGTTTGGAAGAAGGATGTAACTGGAGTAACAGGTGAACCAGCTTCAGTGACACTTTTCTTTTTAATTAAGTGCTGTGGGTCACATTTATGCCAATGCAATGAGTGGTTAATGAGGATATCAAGAAGTAACTGATACGTATATTTTGGTGAGTCTGTAATAGTGTGTGTCAGTGTCACTGCTGAAAAAAAAGTCAGTCATCCGCCTCGTGTGGGGACTAAAAGGTAGAGTAGAGGTTCATCCCCCCATAGATGCATTATCTGTAGTTTTGTTTTGTATGTTAAATGAAACTGTGATCATTTTTTTTTAATTCAACACTATTAAATAGGCCTTTCTATCATTCAAACATACAAATGATGACTAATAATAGATTCTGACAGATTTTTTACTGTCCTGTTCATCCAAATGACATACGATGAGAAAATCTAATGTATCCTATGTTTCATACAGGTGTTTTTTTCATTCTACAGTCTTTTGTTGCCCCAATTTGAAAAGTGTTAGTGTTAATAAGTGAAATATTGAATATGTTTCCTATGTACTGTTTTTTTTATTGGGTCAGGGAGGATTAGCAAATAAACACATTTTATTGTATTTGTTTTTAAGGCATCCTACCTTTGTTGGAATCAAGGTTGTACAAAATATACAAAACAGAAGGAAGAAAAGAAAGAGCAAATCTCCGATTAGGTTTTTGTTGACAATTTTCATTGGCTGACCTTGATCATGTTGGATAGCTTCAAGCATTTGGGGGGTTAATTTTGGTGAGAACAACTAGAAATAGGTTTTCTTTAAAATGCTTTCTCCTTTTCTTGTTGTTTACTTAATTAATTTGACTGGCTACCCACAAGAAGTGTCCAAGTGTTAAAGAAGTACTCTCTGATGAGGTGGTTTTAAACACAGCAAATTTAAATTTTTTAAATTTAAAAAAGTGTGAGCCGAATCACATTATTCAAAGGACTTATGATACTGACTTTACTGACAATATTAGTAACAACCTTTTCCACATCCTTAAAGTTATGGGTGTGACAAAGTCAGCAGTTAATACTGTATGTGGATGTGGATCATCACTAGGATGGAACCTGCCGCAGTGTGAGTGTGGGTCAGTAGGGGGCAGCAGTGAGCTGTTTATCCATCTGAAATGGTCTGCATTCAGATGCAGAGAACTGCTGAGACATAAGCGGCTGTTTTTTTCACATTATCTGCTGTAATCTGTGTCAGTGTGGAGTTTAACAGGCAGACTCCCCTCCACGATGGCTGTGTTTGCTCTTTGATTTTCAGGACTGAAGCTCCCAGAAGCTCATTATGGAGCCTGCTCACACACCAAAGCTCTCACACACTAAAGCTCATTTGGTTAAAGTGCTCAGCAGTGACCCTAAATCCCTCAAATTTCTCCCCCAGATCACTGCTGATGCTAAGGAACTCAACACTTCACAATGGCAAAAAATGCTGCAAAGCATTGACAGTTATACTGAGATCTTTACTCTTTACAACATCCATACAATGAAGACAGAGGAGGTAAGAGCAGCAAAAGACAGACAAGACAACAAACACACCACAGATGGAGAAAATGTGAAAGACAACAACAAAAACAAAGAAAAAAAGCGAAATACCTCAAAGACAAAGACAATGGCATGAGAGACAAAGAACAAAAAAAAAACTCCCTCTCCTTCTCTGACTCCCTCAACCTGTCTGGGATGCTGAGCCCCACCCCTTTAGGTTCCTACTCAAAACACAACATTGACACTTTAAATAGTCCATGATTTATAGTTTTATTCACTGACACATTCAAAATAATAAGTCTGAATTTCAAGTTAAAAGTCTTTTTTTTTCATTGTATGAATCAGTTCAAATAAAATACTTACTGGTTCTTAATGATACCTAAATGTTGTTACAGTAGAACAAGGAACAAAGAAATACCCAGCTCTTATTAAATAATTACAGTATTACTGTTTGTTCTTTCCTTTAAAGTTCACAGTTATTATAATGTTCTGCTAAACCCAAATTTAGGTACACTTATGAACCAGTAAGTTTTTCATATGTAATGGTTCATATGAATCAAATTACAAGTTCAAAGAAAGCACAAGGCAAGTGTTTGGATATTACATTCTATTATATCCTGGGCTGTATTATAAAGTTATCAACACAACTCTTTGATTTGGCATAAAAACACATTGTTTAATTATGAATATTTGGTGCTCTAGTGTGTATTTGGGTCAGCAGGACAGTGCTCATGGTAATGAGTCAGAATAAACTACTGTGTTCATGAGGATGAAGGAGCATGTTCTCCAGTGCAACAAATGTGGCTCATTAATGTTTTGATTAGTTTTGGACAACAAATGGAGCTCTGTGGCGCAGAGGAAGAAGATGTGTCAGGCTCAGATGCACACACAATATTTGTTAGTGGCTTACATTCACTACAGATTTGGGTCTGCGTCAGCTCATGGAATTTGTTAATTATTAGAAACAGAAAAATATCACTGCAGTTGTTTTTGCTAGAAAGAGTTAGATTTACAAAGATGTTTTTGCAATGGTCCGTAATCAAAACCACCAAGGTCCATATTATACCTTCAAATTGTAAACAAAAAAAAGGTTAAAAATGCAAGTGTACTTATCCCTGGATAAACAAACTACACTGACAGTGTCCTGCACTGTGACTGCTCTCAAGGCTAAAGGCTCTGAAATAAAATCAAGCTTTCTCCTGGTTGTTTTATGTACAGACAATCTAAAGTTCATTTCTGGCTTGAAGTGGTCAGAAAACATGTGTGGGGTTGTTGATAATCTTATCTCCTTTTTGAGAACTAGCTCAGTATAGGACACTTGGAATCTTTATGTTGCTTCAGTCATTTTAGGGCTGATGTTACCAGCATTTTGTAACCAGTTCTTGTTCTTTTGAAAAAAAAAGAATCAGTTTATTATTTGATTAGAATGGCCGGATGGTCAAACTCTCATGACTCCTCTGGTATCCTTGTGAGACTCTACATGACACACAGATTGAAGACGTCTTTCAGATAAAGCTCTAGTTTTTGAGAGTAGGGTTTATGAGGTGCTTATCCTCAGTCACTGCATCATATACAGTAGATGGTTGGCACATCCCCAATGTGACAAAGCTAAAAGGAGTATTGGCATGGAGGCTAAGCAATGAACTACTGTAGATGGAGCAGTAGGAAGGTATTTAACTACCTAAAAAAAAAGGCCCACCTGAAAAATTAATGTCAGTTTAAGTGTACACTATTTAGACTATTTTCAGAGCTTTACTTTGCAGCACTTTTCACAAGAAAACGAAGCAGTAATTTCAATCTAAGCTCTTCAGATAACAGACTCCTTTTGACAAAAACATGGGTTTTACTTCACAGACAACCAATGTACTACCTCTGCCTCAACTGTTTAGTATGGTAGTTCAAACCGAAAGATTTGCAGTTCATTAAAAAAAAAACGACCCTAAAACTGTTCCTTTAACCTCTCAAAAATAATAATAATGCTAAAATAAACAAGTTCCTACAACTGATAAACCAGGACTAACTGTTTCCATGGGATAAGTGACATAAAAAAAAGACTCATGGAGAGGACAGTGACAAAGCAAACAAATGGCAACAAGCTCTTCGTCAGGCCGAACAGATAACGAGCAGGAACTGATAGATGTACAGTTGGCCTGTTTTTGGCACAAATGGAAGCTCATCCATTCAGCTTCACACAGCAGCGTTATTGACGAGCGTCTGCTGAACCAGTTTCCAGCTCACAGTCAGTCAGAGTATCCTGCCTTCATAAAACGCTGTGTGACTGAGGCCACATTCAGATCAAATCATGATCACAGCACAGAATGACCCCATGAGATGAAACCATATCAGCTTGCTACCTGCTGACCCACTGAGTAAAACAATTGACATTTCCTGTATTAAGAGACTGTCTGTAAATATGTAGAAAATATGCACTTTTGGACAATAAAAGCCTCAAGTAAGAGAGAGATTCTTTAATATTCTGCAGCCGACTTCCTCATACACACAGAGGACTCTGCTGTCTGTCTGACAACTCTTTAGCATTTTTTTTTCTTTTATCAAGCAGGAAATTAATCTGACATTCAGTCCAGATATCATATCATCACTGACATACTTCATTGGTGAATTTCAGTCAGTCCACTTTTAATGAATGCTGAGCACTGAAATAGAACAGAGCAGCTGTTCACTTTCTGTTCACAAACCCAATAAAGTCATGAATAAACCTTCAAATTAGCTGTCAGAGCCCAAGTTTACTTTCTGTTGGCTAACAGCTGACAGGACGGAGAGAAGATGTGTATAGAAAATATAATCAACTTGAAGAATTGTGTGTATATAGAATGAAGTATATAAAATTAAAGTATGATGTTTTTATACACTGATAGCAACCTCTAAACTCAGTGAAAAGATTGTTCTATTTTTGCATTTTAACATTGAACCCTGAATGAAAAGGTTAAATAAGAAAAAATATATATATTGCCATTCAAGTGGTGTGCCTTTGTGAAAGCTGGTGCAGTTTGTCTTCTGGCTTTGTAGTTAAAAAAGATTGTTTCAGCTTTAATCCATGGAGTTACATTGCTTCATATTATTTGTCACCAAATTATATTCATACAAACAAATTCTTTACTTCAAATTGCTGAGTAAAATCATTTTTTCTTTTGTTTAAGGACAACAAAAGGAACAACCCTTTTTTTCCTTTTTGCTGCAGCCCTGCAAGTCTAAATGTGAGCTTAACAAGGATAAACATATTAAACCACATCAAGATGTTTGCCTGGTAAACTGTGGTGGAGTCTCATTGTTCCATCTGACTTAAAGACACTATTTAGTAAACACAAGTTTATAAATGAATATAAAATAATTAATGTGTCCAATTGAATTTTTGTGACAAAAAACCCAAAACATTTTTTTCTCCATCACCGAATTGTTACAGTGTGAAATAAAATAGAACCTGAAGGCAAAATCACCAACTAAGGAACAAAATAACAAAAAGAAAACTTTATTTAAAAGAAAAGCTGGTAACAAAATCAAAATCATGGGAGCAAAGGCTAAATTAAAAAAATCCAAAAAGTAAGAAATAACAAAAACTACAAATAAAGCAAACTGTGAAGGACAACGTGACCAGGCAGGTCAGAAATACAGGGAAGGCAAAACAAAAACAGAGCCAGAGACAAAACAGAACCAGGAAACAACACAGAGCTAAGAAAGACAGACAAACTAACAAAGACAAAGAGGAAACATATTGATAATATACACACTGGGAGCAATGAGACACAGGTGGGACAATGAACACAGGTGAAACACATCAGGGCAGAGCAGGTAACCACAAGGGGAGGGAAACTTGACAGGATATAGGTAGATGAAAGTCACAAACACGGGTTTACCAAAATAAAACATAAAATAACTAAACTCAAAACTACAACTCAAACTACAAATCCTGACATGAATAATCCAGAACCCATGAATATACGATATGGTTTCGTTTTATAAGTTTTTAACTACAACACATAAGAAAGCCCTAAATTTATTGTAAGATATGCTCAGTGTATGATTTTAATTTTTCGCATCACACTTGAAATTGCATACTTAACCACACCCCTTACTAGCTTTTATGGCACAAGATCCTGCTTATAATATGTTTAAACACAGATTTAAGGTGAATGCAGGGAAGCTTTCACCCTGAAGCAGATAAATGAAAATAAACTCTCCACAGACATCATTCTGCACAAGTGTTATGAACAGGTACATCTTTCCTTAACATTGAGTTTTGTCTTTATTTGATAAACATTATAGAAGATGACAAATGAGTGACGAAAGAGACGAGAATGACGTTTAACAAATAGCTGAAATTAAACCAATAGTATTGCAGTAACGTGGCTTATGCCACATTACGAAGCTGAAGTGACCATATTCAGGACTGTCCTCCTAGAGAGAACAACAGCATCAATCATTTCAGCAATTCCACAAAATGATTTCTGTTTACAATTTTGTGATGGAGTCTGCTAGCAGGGGCAAGAATAATGATCGGAGCAAAGATGGAGGTCAGGTGATGTTATAGAATTTGATGTGTCATTATATCATGAGACTATATGGTGACAAAGCTGTTCTATCTGTAGCAAAGCAGTCCCTTTAACCAAATCCATGATGCTTCCCATGATGATCCCTAAATAAGTCATTTTTTTGCCAAAGCGCAAAAAAAACCTTGACCATTGACTTGTCACATTATGAATCACATATCACTGATTTGTCATGGTTTTAGAGGCACGCAAATAAAACTACCCTGCTGATAGTTGCATCAGATTAGAAAACACTTCTTTGTGAAATTCTAGAGAGCACAGGAAACAATGCACTATGTCGGCTAAGTCCAAGGACTTGTTTGAATCATCAGACTGAATCACAATCTTTAATTGGAGCTCCCTTAAATTGTAACTTAAAGACCATAAAAACCACTGAAACAATCAACAAGATTATCAAGATCTCTCCTTCGACTGTTGAAGTCCATTTGGGATGCAATCTGCCCCAATTAGCTACACTTGGAATATGTGTTAGTTTGGGTGCCTGGGTGTGGGTGTTTCTGTGAGTTTTCTACTCTGTGTGTTTTGTCACTTGCCATTAGGGAACCAAACTAGGGATTAATGAAGTTATCCAGCAACATTTGGTGACCCATCAGCATTTTGAAAAAGCGTAAAAGGAACGGCCTCATATTGCTGTCATTAAGATGGACCTTTGCTTTTTTTTTTGCAACCTGTGTAAAGCCCCTCAGTGTCCAGCTGTCCCTGAGCAGGCTGTCTAAATACACAAAGACATAACAAGCATACAGTTTCCCCAGTCATTAAAACTGATGCTGGGTGTGTTGTATTGATGTTCATCACCTAACTTTTAGAGGTGCTGATATTGAGACTTATTTGATTTGCAAATACTGTGATAGAATCTTGTTTTTCTTGTAAATTATGGTAGTTTTGCTGCTGGGAAAAAAATTCAACCAAACGCCTCTGGTTGAACCGTGGTTTGTTGGGACAAGATGCAATCATCAGCTGATAAGGGTCTTGTCTCACTCCAGTCCAAACACTGACCAGTCAGAGAGGGCTTTTCCCATGATAACACTGCATAATCATGGATATAAATTTGAAATTATTGTACTTATTTGACCTTAAAGGTATTAATTTAATCTGTCATTTACCACTTTTATTTATATTAAATGTGTAAATGAAGGAAATAAAAGCCCCATTTTTTATAATTTCTTCATTGTCTGAACACTGAGTGTATCCTCTTATGGCCCTGAAAGTCTCTCTGCACTGAGATGTGCAACTGGCAGGTGAGACCTTCAGTCTCTTAACACTATTTTAATTTCTTATATTAATTTTGAAATCTAATTTTCCTCTGAATTTCTCTGAGTCACTGCAGGTCATCCTGGATTAGAGCATCAGCTGTGTGTGTTGTTTCTTCCCCGTGCTGCAGTTTGAACATGCTGTTTGCTAATCTCTCTAAAATGAGCCCGGCGTGGATCTGACAGCTCTCTGTTTGGTAACTGACAGCCAATTAGCCCAGTTTCCACACAGAAATTATACAGACGCTATTCTTGGATTGTAAATCGAAGTGGCATGTTTCACTGTCGCACTGCTTAGAAAAGCTCTGTTTTATTTTTTAATTGCACTGCAACAAGAAGCAGATTTCTAATTACAGTCTCGGGGGGACTAAATAGTTTGTAAAACACATTTCTTATCATGACCAAAATGTCGATTTTTCAGTAATGAAGTGAAATGAAAGGTTATGTGGTTGTGTCTCGGATCAGTTTTCTTTTAGAAATCATGATTTATAACTTCATCAGACAGAGTAACTATTTTTTTTAACTCTGTGACATTTTTCGTGGGCAGTCCTAACGGTGAAACAATGCACAAAGCTGTGTTTTTGTTGTGGGTGTGTTGTTTTCGGCACTGCTGAGACAATTAAATTTGATCAAAAAAGAATAGTTGGACTAACTGATTCATTTTATAACTTTTATAAATTTTTAAACTTTTATAAACATTTGTGAGTGGATTCAGCAACTCTGTATGGTTATCACTGCCAACTGTTATGTTTGCTAATGATGATTATAAGGTAAACAGTCAAAATGTGCTGTCCACCAGATTACTGCCACATGTTTTGTCTCTTTTTCTTTTTTGAACCAAATTCTGTTTTTTTTCAGGATGATCTTGCATTGTTTGGGAAGAATCCTCTGCATTGGCATCCTCACAACGCCAAAAGAACCTCATTAAAGAGTTGTATTTTATGTAGGGCTAACATCTTGCTTTCTGATGTACAATTTAAATAACCATAGCCCACAATGAAATACCATGTCTTAGCAGTTCAGTTCCAATTCAAGTCACAAGTGAAGATCAGCAGGTTCCTGGTTCCAAGTCTTCATTCAAGATGGTAAAATCCCCAGTAAAATCCAAAGCTAAGACCACCAAGTCTAAGGCAAGTTGAGGCAAGTTGAGGCAAGATGGACAACTCCTGAGTTGGGTTTGAGGTGAAAACTAACAAGTCCTTATTTAAGCCCAACTCAAGATCAATAAGTCTAAATTCAAGTCCCAAGTCACCTCTAGTAAAGACCAACAAGTCTGAGTAAAGTCCTTAATCAAGGAACATTTGAAGACCAATAAGTCCCATGACATGGACCAAGGACATGGAACAGTACTTTCTTATGTTTCTTTGGAGGGAAAATTTAGTGAAAATAAATGCAGTGGGAGTCTGACAGTACTGCAAGCCTACATCACTGTGACTAAAATACTGTATATCAATTATTATTATAGTGGTTTTAGCTGTGCTTTAGGCAAACAAATGATACCCAAAGTAAGAGACTGTTGGTTCTTCATGAATCGACCGGTGTGGAGGGGTGGCAAGGCTGGGGATGAGGTTTTTTTACTTGGTCTTCGTTGTTAATGTTCAGTTGATGCAATATAGACGCTGCTATTTGCATGTTGGCGTGACAGATAAATGAATGTCCCCCAATAAAAAGTCATTTCACAGTTCAATACACTGATCTAACTGAGGCAACAAGGGTGTGTTTGTGAGTCGTCACCTTTCACAGCTGATAGCACAGGTACAAACCTGCTGCTTGAAACGTGTCAGACTGTAAACAGTAAGACTGATGAGCTTTAGGGATCCATGATGAGGTCATAACACCCTCCATGTCATGTGTGTAGCATAATGAATCTTTGTCATAATACAGGTAATTATAGTTTCATTGCATTTTACAGTGGGTAATATTTTAATATCAATACAAAGCAACACAGTAGTGTTAAACTGGGGGGTGGCTGCGGCTTAAAAGGTAGAGCAGGTCATCCACTTGTCAGAGGGTCATTGGTTTGATGTCTGTCTCCTTTACTCTAAATGCTAAAGTGACCATAGGCAAGATACTGAACCACAAATTGCTACCAATGGATCTTCATCATTATTTGTGTCTTTTCTGATTAGCAGGTTGGCACTTTTTGTAAAGACACCCTGCATTAGTATATGATTGTGTGTGTGTGAATGGATGAATGTTTTCAGTGCTTTGAACGGTCAGTAGACTATAAAAGCACTACATTAATGCAGTCATGAAGCATTAGCACCATATAATGAAAAAACAGACAGTTAGAATATTTTAGCTTTATAAATGTAAAACCTTTACTCAATCTGTTTTTCAAATACTAAAGAAAGTAAGAGAGTAAAGAAAAACGACAGGAGAAGGTGAGGAGGAAGGCTGGGAAAAAAGATAGAGCAGAGAAACGATGAGGAGGAGGAAGCTGATATAATTTGCCTGTCAGAATTCATTTGGGTTAAACTAGTGACACACACACATACACACACAGACACACACACACACACACACACACACTTGATGGTTTTAATTCCAGAATCTCATTTCAGATCTGATTAATTACTCTCTCACGCTTGACGAAGGAAATCAGCAGCAAAACTGAAGGGATTAACACACACACACATACATACAGGGTAAATGAATTATTCATCCTGCTCCCCTGTTTTTGTTTTAAATTGAAATTGCACACACAACAGCAACACAATTATATCAGCAAAACAATGAGACATAAACTAAGAGTGTGTGTGCGTCTCTGTGTGTGTGGGTCTGTGTGTGTGTGTGTGTGTGGGTGCTTGTTTTGTATTGGGGTTTGAGAACAGAGAGGCCACCATACTTGTAGGACCTGATTACTCTGATGACCAAAGTGCAGGACTCTGCAAGTGTAGATGGTTGCTGAACGGTTAAGACTTGGGGCTCATTTTTCATGAGTCCAGGAGCAGCTCAAATGCAGGTCCAAGCTCAGTGTGCTGGGAGAGCATGTGGGTGTGGCCAAATGTTTGGTAATATGGGGGACACAAGCTCATCTAAGCACTGTGTAGTGGTAGATATTAAGAAGGTGTATCACAGCCAGTTTCAGTTATGGCAAACCAAATTAGCTCCTCTCATCCCCTTTAAAACTGCTGTGGTGCAGCATGTTGTCAGTTTAATGGCTGAAGCAGGAGCAGACCAGCACAGCCAGCCAAACTTCACTCTGGAGGAAACTGATATACTTTTTTGGCAAGTTCGGTATAACTCATCATGACTGTGGCTAATGGCAAGTTTTAGTCACATGTTGGCAGCGTTGCCTCAACTCTTCACAGTGTTGACACTTTTCACAGCTGAGCGCCTGTTGTGATTACAACAGAGGGCCACTCCAGAACAATGAAGACTCTATGAGAGAGGAGTACTATCTTGTCTCAGCTGCCCTCCCTGCATGATCGTGCCAGAAAATCAACAATTGATGAGGCAGTTGCCTTGTGTTTTTGCCTGACATTCACGCTTTAACATGGGACAAGAGCATGAAACCAGCACGGATATTCTGCCTCTCAACGTGAAGATTATCAAGGCAAATTAAGATCAGTCCTAAGATTTATATTTTATATTATATATATATTTTTATATATATTTTTTCTTGGCCAAAGACATGCTTCATCACATTTTTTTATTTGTGAAATGTTGCTGTGAAATATGTGGCAGAATGCTTTAAGAAGGATTTTTGTGAAATCTAGTAACATTTAACAGACTATTTATTATGTTGTTATGTTTTTAAAAGTTCTTTCAACATTGCAAGGAATTTTTAAACATTTTTGCAGTTTGACCATACTTATTGTACCTGGGAAAAAAGGTCTGTGTATTGTAATGTAGAGTTAAATAGTAATTAATACATTTTTGATTGAAGAATTTAGAAATGTGCAGCTTTAGTTGGCAGTATGCTTTAAATAAGTCAATGAGCATTTACATCCTCAGATGGCTGGATATTATTAGTGATACATTTATGGAAAATGATATTTAAAAAACATTAAGATTTAGATTTAATATTATCTCCAAGTTACTATTTATCAACATTGTAAAGCTATTCTATTATTGCAGCCATTAGTAAAATCAACTGACATCAAGAGAGAATTGGGTACATGATCTCAAAGCAATGAGTACTCAGTTTAGATGCTTGCTGAAAACTCACATCAGTATGTACTCAATTATCTTATTTTCCAAAACTTTTTTTTGTAGTTAAATAAAAATTATATGATTGAATTTCCCCTGTGATAATAGTAGAGCAGCGCAACAAGTAGTGTGGAGATAAACTGCATATTTGTAGGGCTATCACAAATGTAGAATTTCATTTCATGAGTATACAGACATCACAGTCACAACACCTGTCACAAATATGGCAAAGTCATGTGTATTGTGTTTTTGCCTCTTTTTTGTCAAGGAATCACACCCATAATATGAGTGTAGATACATGTAGAGACTGTGTAACCACACTTAAACAACAGCTCACAAAAAAAACAACTTTACTTGTGTAATTCTTTCACTATAGGTTTTGCAATAAGAGAAGCATCTTATGCTGCTACCAATTAAGTACTGTCCCACAAAAACGTATGCATCTTTGTGTCAGATAAATATGCATAGCACAGCAGCACAGTGGTGTCTCGGCAAGCCTTCAAGTTGATAAAGAGAAAGCACCTTGGCTCCATGACATGGCTCATCAAGCCAAATTGCAAAGAGAAAGAGAGGCATATATTCACTACACAGAATTCACTCAGAGTCAAGACATGTATGGAGGAAGATCTAAGTATGTTTATGATAGATAAGGATGTCTCATCTCCTATGTCACATTGGTTTGGTATGTTCAGTATGAGTGTGATGTTTTACAGGCCACCTTTTTACAAGGGCTCCAGACATCTAATATAGAAGACAATGAACACACACAAAGAAGAGCAGAGGAAGAGTAACTTGATTACATACAAAGTGGAGATATATACAATTACACAGAATACTATATGTCATTTTCACTAAGAGCATGATGGAAACACTAATGGTAGGATCTTTTGCAAGAGGACACTCGAAGCCTGCAGAGCACAGGTGCTTGTTAGATCACTGATCACACACAGAATATCCACATTTTGTTCAGATAATGGAAGGGTGAAAAGTATGGTTAGAACTGGCTATGAGGCAAAACAAAATAACAACTGAGTTAGCTCAAGGAAAGCATCCCCAGATGATATCTGAGGCATGCAAAACTGACATCCACGAGTATTGTCTCAACTGGAGAGAAGATTCAGTTCAACTGCTCTGTGATGCATTTAATAAGATTTACGACTTTACAAGACTTCTTTGGTTGGGATTGTAAGTGACAAGGTTGAGTAAAGTATATGTTGTGAACTGCTTTTATTCCTCACTCACAAAGGTTTAAATACACAGGAGCTAGTGATTCTATATCCAAAGGGAAGTGTTGAAGGTTTCTGCTATGATTTGTTGACCCTGATCTCAGTCTCTGATATCATGAGCGTTGCTGCAGGAATGGATATATGAGGCACTCATACAAGGTGATAACCAAGTGATAAGTGACTGCTGTGGAGATGAGAACAGTGATCTTGCTCAGTACTTGCTTGACCAGGATTACATTTTCCCTTAAATGGTAAGAAAATGGACCTTTAATACAAGCTAATATGCAGCTAAGACAGTATTATTAGATTTTAGAGCAACTGACTGGGGGCTATCTTATTGTTCTTATAAAAGTAAGTTGCTCTCTTGGATGGGAAGAACTTGCCAGGGCACATAGCTAGCTACATCTGATATCAGGAAGGCCACTGGAGTGACTAATGAAAGCCCTGACCCAGTACAGTTCAATCCAGTAGGTGTAGTCAGTAAAAAAGTTGCGGGCCACTTTTGTCAGATCCTCGTAAATGGCCAGAGCTACTCTGCTCTCATTCTTCCTAACTAGTACCTATAAGAGTTTCCTTTGTTCATGGTGTTATGAACTGAATCTTCTCATATGGTTTTAAGACTAATGAGAGACCAGATTTATTTCTAAGTTCTTCAAGAGTTAAAACCATGCTGCTAGATATGCTTTGTAAGCAAATATGGTCTTAATATGGATTTTTTCAGAACCATGTTGGAGTTGTACTGTCACTTTGTGAACTTTCAAGCTACTGTCAGTGTTTAAGAACTTAAAGCCCTGACATCAGGACCCAGTGCAGTAAACAGTGCCCACAGACTTCAGTATAGTGCCCCAAGACCTCACATGCTACTGGGAGGCAGCTCTGTGCAAGTAGACCTCATGTGACTTCCAACAGTGATCCAGTTGGATGAGATGAATAACGTTAATATCATCTGTCATTATGTATTTCTACCCATTGTTCTGTTACTGAGGACCTGATCCAAGTTAAATGGAAAGCACTACAAGGGGCAAGGGGGCATTTCCATCTGTGGCAAAATTGCTGCCTTCGGATTGCTTTTGTACAATGGATGTTTTTTTTCAATACTTAAGACGAAGACTCTCAACACAGCCCTTACAATGTCAAAGGGATGGGAGTTTGATGAATTGGACAACTGGGGCACAATCAAATGTGCCTCCTTTACACTCAGAAAAATATTTGAAACAAAATTTAGTCATATCTCTGCAGGGCAAACCAGAAAATCATTGTGCTATAGAACCAGAGCAGTAGTGGAATTCTGACAGAACTTATGATAATGGATTTGCGGCTAATCTCCCGAGCATTATATTGGGAACTAATAAGGCTGTCATCATTTCTGTTCTCTCATTTTAGACCAAAGAGCTTAGAAGAGGTTATGAATGTGCTGTATGATGCAGCTGGAAGTGCAGATCATGCAACAATCAGACACTTAGAAAGCACAGTGCTCCACAGCAATGTATTGCCTCTGGTGAGATGTAATACTAGAGCCCACCCATTAGAGACAGGAGGTATCCCAATGCTCCGGTGTTTAATCAAGATACACTGAAAGACCTTAGTGAACAGCCTAGGAATTCGGCATAGGAGTTGAACATAATTCACATAAACCTAAGCCAGACCTCAATACACAGCTGAGCCCAGTGTATGATGGATCAGGCATTATAAAAATTCTAAGTGGAGGCATTCTCTCTTGGGACCCAGTCCAGTTCTGAGACTTGGTTTCTACACTAGCACTCTGAGTCGATCAAAAAGGGGCTTGGCTTGGGGAGTCTCATAAACCCATGCATACAGCCACTTATATTGCAGTCTTGTGTCTATCACTTGGGACTTGGAGAGATCTCAGTGGGGGAAGAGCTCGATCTGGACCCATCGGTTGTTAGGCAGGGTGGTGCAACACTTCATGGTGACAAAAATTCCTTTGAATATTTTCACCAAAGGCTTTTGATAAAGAAACAAGTAATGCAGAAACCAATGTTAAATTAATGGCCAAACAATGAGACATCTCATTGTAAAACAATCCTGTTAAGAGTAAACTATGATTCCTTCCCTCTTTCATACCTGTTGAGAGGTGAAAGGAATAGTAAGGGTTTTGATAACGTTATGGTACAAAAATATTTTA
Source organism: Acanthurus leucopareius (assembly GCA_029814765.1). Lineage (NCBI taxonomy): Eukaryota > Metazoa > Chordata > Actinopteri > Acanthuriformes > Acanthuridae > Acanthurus > Acanthurus leucopareius. Next base: position 329,406 of record JAQMCX010000025.1, read on the forward strand.
ATTAACCTCTTTAACCCCCTGTGTGTGTCCCAGAATAAAGTTTGGTGTCTGGCTTACAGCATGAGACCCAAGTTCCAGGTACATGATGATATTGCAAATGCACTGATTGTAATCAAGTGATATAACGTGAAATACTGATGTATGTTTTTGGTCCATAATATGTGAATGAATCTATGTTTACATCCTCTTTAGTTGTAGAGGTAACTTTGAGATTCAATTCAATTCAGTTAAATTTTATTTATATAGCCTCAAATCACAACAAAGTTGTCTCAAGACACTTTACATATAGAGCATGTCAAGACCACACTCTGTAAAAACACATTTTAAATTTATAGGAACCCAACAATTGAAAACAATTCCCACATGAGCAAGCACTTGGCGACAGTGGCGAGGAAAA
>JAQMCX010000025.1:329902-353354 GCA_029814765.1 Acanthurus leucopareius
AAATAAGTTGCAGAGTTTCCTAATTACTAATACAATGGCTGCTAACTAAATATATATTCATATATATATATATATATATATATATATATTTATACAAAACTTTATAAACGATCCACATTTATTCTAAAAGTAAGAATTATGATGGGTTTTTTTTATTTTACTTAAATTTTCATTAGACCATGTTTATAGTAAGAGCTATCTAAACTGCTAGCTGGGTCTCTGCTCAGCACCTAATTGTACTGTTAATTTTATATTTTTATACTATTACTATTATTTTTGTACTGTTATTTAACTGTTTGTGTACTATACATTGTACACAATGTCCAGACCTTTTGAAGTCAGGGTTGTAAACTTGCATCAATGTGTTTACATGCTTCTGTTTAATTAAACTTTTCAGAGGCATTAAGTAACATCAGGTGTGTGCAGGCAGTAAAACAGTAGTTAAGTTTTAGAGGTTTCAACAAAAACACCTGTCATCCTTCAGCCTCAGCTACTTCCTCTCCTGCCCTTCAGTTCTGCTGTTTTTGTTTTAAACTCAAACATGAAGTTAGTTTGAAGCTCAGATTGGAAACATGGAGTTCTGGGCCAGCGCAGATAAACAAAAGAGATTATTACAGGATTTATACAAACAAAAAAACAGATTATATTCACAAGGGAAGCTGTAGCATCATTTGTATATTGACCCTCTCATACTCATTTAAGGTCACATTTAACATTAAAAAAGGGAAGAATGCAGGAATATTCAGTTTACAGGTGTATTATTGTAATAGACCAGCATTGGTCATTTACAAAAGTAAAAACAAACACGAAAAAACAAATAATACTAAATTTTCAAAATGTCCCTTAACTATGCCTTTCTGAAATCTCATTCTCTTTAAACTAGATTTTTCCATACTTTTCTTGTTCTTTGAGAGAACTTTTTCTCCATTTTATCTCTTTTAAAGTAAATATTCACTCCCCTGTCTTCAACCAGCCTCTGCAAATTTGTTTTTTTTTTTTTCCTGTTTTATTATCTAATCACTCTGTCTGGTTGTTGCTGTCTGTCAGATTGGCATGCAGCAGATGGGGGCTGACGTCTCAGCATGGAGGAAGGAGACGAGCTGTCAGATAGTTTATCCTGGAGCCTCGTCCTCGGCTAACAACCAGCTCACCACAGGCCTCATTCATCCACCTAGTCAGCCTCCAGACAGCAGCTGGCTTCTCATCAATCTCCATTCAGAAGAGACAGTGGAACCAAAGAGAGTGCACCAGAACCATCCTAAAGTCCAGAATGTCTGCAAAGATTCAGAACCTTTTCCCCAACTCCACAATCTACAATCCAAAAACCTCACAACCACTGAGTTGTGCAGCCAAAAAAAGTATTCAAATAGAAGTGCAGTTACTTACAGTTACAGAAATAAAATTTTACTTAAAAATTCAATACATATTTAGTTACATATTGCATATTGAAATCACAACTTAGTATTACAATGGTACATGTTGTAAAAAGATCCTGGTAAAGATCCTCTTCCATTCAAAAATGTGTATTCTTTGCTTGTAATTAAACAGGTGTTTTCACAGTCATCTACTGAAGGCGACATCAGTGATGCACCTCCCTAAAATTTGATATTTAAATGTATCCAGGGCACGCTAGCTTTGGCACATCACAAATTTGAAAGCAAACTGCAGGAAAAGAACCCTGAAATCTTCAGCAGAGAGCAGCCCTGTCAACATAGAGTGAGTGTTCACACCAGCACAACGCTGTATCAGCCATGTGTTATTATGGATTTCACTGCTTTTCTAGCAGGACTCGACCTCCTCTGCCTCTTATTAGTTGCCTCTGTTGGTTGCTTTGGTTGGACATGAGCACAAAGTTTGAGTAATAGAGGTTGTTAGTATGTGTAACTGTTTTTTTCTTGCGGGTGGTTTGCAAACAAACAGCCAGTGATGGTGCTGATGCGGTAGATTGTGAGTTGCAGTTTACATGGTAAATACACCAACCTCCTCAGCTGTTGCATCTTTCCTGCAGACCTGCTGCTGACCCTCTCGGGATCTTTCCTCAGGACCGTTAGGGCTAAAACTAATCCTGCTTGCTCCTGTGGTTTATCTAGGCTGTGTGTGTGTGTGTGTGTGTATGTGAAGAGACAGCCTGCCCTTCAGAGAGAGAGAGCTAGACTGTCCCCTCTCCATAGTCAACAGCATAGACACAGTAGCAACAGCCGAAGAGGTCGGTCTGTTTACCAGGCAAACTGCAGTTGACAATCCACTGTATAAACACTGCTGCTGGCTGTTTCTTTTGCAAACCAATCTAAAGAAAACCACACATACAGCCAGAAAATATAGCCTTAGTGCATGACGCAAACTTATCATTAGTAATGTTCATTTCTATTTGAGCTAGGTTAGCATAAGAACATTAGGATAAGCCAATCAGAGGCAGACAGGGGTGGATTTTTCAGGAAAAAGCAATGACATCTATAATAACACACCAGCCACTGCCAATTAAGAGCAAACAAGCTAACAGCTTACAATTCTGACACATCTGCTGGTCACTGACTCCTCACCAATGCATATTTCAGCCTGATTTTCAGGTTGAAACATGTACATCTGAGTCTTTTTAGTGTTTCTGTGCGAACATCCACCATCTCAGTGCAACAACTAAGTGCAACAACACACCACACATAACTTTGAAAGTCAGCTGATATTACGTACTAGTTAAACAGCAAGAATGCCAGTTTGGATTTCTAGCTAAAGTACTTGCTGATACCTAGATAAGTTTTAAGGTTTACTCGCGATTTTGTCTTGTTCTCTTTCCAGCAATAAAAGGTGACATGTCAGATCTCACAAGTTATGAACTCTTCAAGTTTTGCAACAATAACAAAACAAACTTAAAATACATGTGCATTTATCCCGTAACATCTACCTTTTTGGGCTTCTTTGAAATAGCTAAATGGAAAACCTTTTAACAGAAAACTATTAGGCCATAACACATATATGCATCAGTGAATTCATTAGTAGATAATCGAAAAAATTGAAAAATGTCAAGCACGTCCGAAAAAAGGCAAAAATTCAAACACTTATATCTCAACAAGTTGTGCTGGGTCAATAGCTTCAGTGGATCGCTGGTGATCCAGCGGATGTGAACAGGTTAATACTGAAACTGCAAAGTCTTAAGCTGCTTGGGCTTGTCACATCATCTCTTAGGGGGTTAACTGTTCATATTTCAAATGATTATCTGCCCTGCAGTTTCTCTGCCACTCATGCTTGCTGTTGCTGCAAAGATGTCACTTGATGCTTAAAGGACCTGTTCTGATCTCCTGGTCAGCCTTGGGTCATTCTTCTAAGAACACAGCTATAATGTTCCAACTCCTGAGGAAAAGAGCTCCAGCGTTAATTGCTGGTTTCTGAATACTAATTTCACAAATTGTATATGTTAATTCAGATTTAGCCACTCAGTCCTTCCCCTCAGTGACCCAAGTAACCTTCCATTTACTAGTCTGCTTCCCTTTTCCCTCAGTAGCATACTTTATATACCAGTCCATTTCCATTAGTACTCCACCACATTATCTAGTTTACTTCCATCTCAGCTTTCCAACCTTGTTTACTCTGCCTGATCCTGTACTGCCTGAATCCCTGCCTGTCTCTTTAATAGACGATCCCTCACCTCTGCACTTGGGTTTGCCTCATCCCCAGGTTTTGAGTCTTGTCTGTTTTTGAAATTAAGTTGACAAAAACTTTGACTCTGAATCATGCTTTGGCTTCAGTTCTGTTTTAGGCTACAAACCTCATAAATGATTGGGCTGCAGGAAAAGTTTTACACAAGTATGCTGCATTAAAACTATTAACTGTGCTTTTTACTTTTTGCTCAAATTAAACAATCAAGATATGACACGTTAGTGTCACCTTGAGTTGCTAGAACAGTAGACAAATTTTGTTACCTTTAGCTGAACTACTGAATTCCATCTGTCTCCTGTCTTTGTCCAAGCAGAGCTGCTGCTGTTGGCCATAGCTTGATATTTAGCAAACAAACAGGAAAGTGTTATCTGTCATCTCATCAAACTTGTTTCTACTGTTTATATTCTACCACTGTGTGTGTGGGGGTGCATATGTTTTTTTGAGTTTAATTTGTGGTGGGTCTGTTGTTTTACCGACTGAATTTCTGCTTTGGCTGTGTACGTGACAGTGAATTACCATTAAGGGCTTCATACTGCAGGTGATTTCATCCATCTTCATGTTTTTTCTTTTGCTTTTATTTGAACCTCTTCCATCATATGACTTTTAACAGAGAACCTAATTACATCTGTTGAGTTTGTGGTGGATTATTACAAGCTGCACCAAAGATTTACATATATAATGTGTGTGTGTGTGTGTGTGTGTGTGTGTGTGTGTGTGTGTGTGTGTGTGTGTGTGTGTGTTTGTTTCTTTACAATAAAATACTGGTGCAAAGTGTCATTAAACTTTCTAATCATATTCCATCTTTGACCATCTGACCTTTTCTCCAGCACCAGCCTCAAACCAAACTTTACATTTCAGCTCTACTACTGTTTGGACTTTAAGAGTAGGTAAATCATCAGTGCGTTGTTTTTATATTCACATAAATTATCAACCTTGCTGACAACCAGCACATTAATTCCATGAAATATGTCATGTATTAATACTTCTCAAACAGTTGTTTGCTTTTGTATCAAAACTTTATTTATCAAACAAAAAGAATGCACCATTGAAATAACATTTCTATAAAAAAGGACCATGGGACTGTTCTACAGTGCATTACAAAACCAGCAATTGTATACAACAATGTGGATAGAAACTTTGCTTTTCTCCATCTGAGAAACATCTTCAACTTCATCAACACCATCATCGACATCTTTTCTCTCCTTCCCTTAAATGAACAAAATGAACACTCTTAAATATTGCAGTCACTAAGCTAATTTGGCTATGACTCTAGGATTGGACATTTTTTTAAAGGACGGAGTCAAACTATATTTACTCAGAGCTGTCCATCCGTCGGCTCCTCCGTCGAACAATGATGTTCTAGAAATGAAGTAATTGTGTGAGAGGAGATAAGGGCAGTTTTAATTTGGCCCCTTTCATCCCAATGAGATGAGGTCCAAATCGTTTTTTTAGTTTTTATACCCCATTATTTTCTTTTTGTAAGACGTGCGTCTGAAACTGTCAGTGCTGGAGCTGACAGAGTCGATTTCACACCAACATCAGGCCACTTTCAAAGTCAGCACATCCCTGACCAACTTCACTTCGTCTTCTTTGACCGTGTAATTTGTCCCTTTTTTGATCCACAATGGTTCCCACACAGGAGTGAAGTGCCCAAAGAAAGAAGCTAATGAAGTTGAGTTTCCCTTTGAAATGCAGGAACTGAGCCTCGCCAGTTTCCACCTTATCAGGTCTGGCTGGTGTTTCTGAGTTTCACACAGTCACCACAGGATGAGTCTTTACAGATAGGATGAGGTGTTTTTAAAGGACTTTCCTGGTGTATTTTTGCATACACTAGATCACATTTGCCTTACTGCAGAGCATTTTACAAAGTGTAGCATCTTTTTTTTTTTTTACAATTATTTCCTATCTTCCAGGAAGCTATTTCACTTTAGTTTTTTTTGTCAAAGTCATTGTAATGCAAGTGAGAGCAGGGACTGTTTTAAAAACTCTTCACGGTGATGCATTCAAGGACTCTCAGACAGCAGACGGCAGAGATCTCACTGTCATCTGCCCCATATAAATAATAAAAGAAGAAACACAAAACCCGCCAAATACACATATCAAATGTACAAAATGAGAACTTAATATCAATGTTCAATCACAGTCATATTCCAGCAGATATATGGCAAATAATGCCAATACAGAAATGGTATGTTTAAGGTCATGTAGAACAGTGTCCATGTTATATTGTTTTAAGAAATTTGTTTTTTAATGTGAAATGTCATCTTCAGTAAATATTTTGGAAACAGTTCTGAACAATCAGTTCTATGATCAACATTATTTTTAAACTTCAGATCTTTAAACTTTTGTTTATCTGTTTGTACTGGCTTTTAAAAGGTAGCAGGAGTAGCTCAGAATTCATTACATTAAAATTTTCTTTCACATTTGACAAATTAGGTCTTTGTATCATCTGATAAACAAACACAGAAGACAAACATTGACACATGAATATTACGTTTTCTTGTTTTTAAAAAGATTTTAATGCAACCACTGCTCTCAGCTGCCTACAAATAAACAAATAAAATACAGTTTTGATGATTCTACAAAAATGAACTACACCTAAAATCCACCCTGGCACAGTCCTCTTTGCCCAAATTAGGATATCCTGGCTACAGATGGCAGGTGAAATGTGAAACCTACACTCCTAGCTTTAAAACTCCACAGACCCTGTCAATATACACTGGTTATATTTAGAAGGAATAACTGCATAGATACGATCATTCTATTGATTTAAGACTAAAAAAAAAAAGTGGTGACTGTGTGTCCTCAGAGTTCCAGTTTGGTGACAAACCATCTATATGTTTCATAAGGAAAGGTAAATAGCATTTCTACAATATTATTTAAAAAAATAATGACACCTTTTAAGGCAATAAATGAAAAGAAAAACAAAGCAAAAACTCTGCACGGCGCTTCAGTCCTTTTTTTCATTTTGTTCTTTGCTAAACTAAATTTACATTTTCAGAAATATAACATGGTTATAAATAATAGATTTAAAGAGCACTCGAAATAAAGTCGTAATTATAATAACAATAATAATAATAATAATAATAATAATAATATATTAAATTTGATTATAAAAAGTTACTACTACTCTAGTGGAACTGTACACTGTAAAAAAGCTGCATCCCGTAATGTAGTTCTGCTGCAGCGACGCTTTTCTCCACAGTAAAATACACATGTAGAGCCAACAAGAAAAGAGAACATAAAACCCCTAACATCTGGCTGTTGGAGGCTGGGGTCAGTCTGTCCAGGGAAGTCTTTTAATCGAGTCTGAGACAAGATGTTTGGTTCCAGATTAAGTTTATAAAGTTGGAAAAAAGAAAACCATGACATCAAAAATAAACAGAAGTTCCTTCTAGTTCTCTTTTAGTTTCCTGTTCTATGGGCCAAACTTTTACACCCTAGACACCAAATGAAACAGGATTTTGTTTTTTATTATGCTGAACTTCACTGTTTAATGATGTTACTTTAGAGGGTATATTTCATGTTCACAGGATGCTCATTCAGTCTCTGTTCTGTGACCAGTAAAAGAAGCATGTCATTATTTTTAGATGTTTCAGTATGTTACCTTTATATCACGTGTACTCCTCCAAATCTTTCCAACAGTTTTTAGATGAACTCACTTCCCTTCAAGCAACCATGCACTTTAGTGTCTTCTCTTCAAAATTAAAACTTTAACTGAGCTCATCAGTCAGTCTGACTACATTCATTCTTATGAATGTTATGTAACTGTTGTGTGGTGATAAAATATTAAGTTCAAATTGATTTTTAACTGCACAAAAGTAACACAACCGTGTAAGGCTGTAACTGAAGATTTTTCATCAGATGTCACTCTGTCAATTGTTATATCAGTAAGTTTAGTCTCAATGGCCAAGAACACTTGAAAGTCCTCATATGCACAAGGGCAGCAAAGCATTTTGCTCAAACAATCTTGACTTTTACACTCAAAATGAGGGGCTGCATCAAAGGAAAAAACTGAAACACTTTGGTATGACTAAGAAATTGATTTGCAGTAACAAGAGTTATAATAAGTCCTATTTAAAGAATGACACAGTCTGCCAAAAGGTGAATGAGTCTGACATGTAGTGATGAAAAGCAGGTACAGATCTGCCCATCTGCTATAAACTGGATTTGTCTTGTCTGTGGTTTAAATAAAAACATGGATGAGATGGATTAAGGTTACTTCCCTGCAACTGTCAGGCAAGGATATATCATCCTAAAAAATTATGTTCAATTTTTTAAGTTTGCTAGCAAATCTGATTAGTGGCACAGATACGACCTCCAACATAGCTGCACAGAAGCATGATGCAAACTGCTGGCTTTAACTGAGGCAGAATATGCTTCAGTTCATAATTATATCTTTTATCTCTCAATTCAACTTCATCAGATATGGTAATTAGCCAAATTCTTCTTAAAACGGCAGAATGTTGTAATTTGGGTAATAGGATACTAAGAAACTAAACCATCCCTTTTATGAAAGAAGCAAACATATCTGCTAGAATCTCACCTGCATCCTGATCAACTCACAACTTTAAACAACAACTTTTAAAACAGGCATAAAAAAGGCAAAATGAACCAAAACAAAAAGTTAAAATCTCACTCATAAGCTTATTTTCCTCAGAAAAATATGTGTTTTAGATTGAATCTGAATCTAAATGACTCTTGAGAATGGATGTTCTTGTTGTTACTGTTTTCTTACAGCGTCTGTCACTGAGAGAGCTAGTTGAGAATTTTGCATCTTGCTCAATGACATTTTTGATGGACACACTGGGAGTTTTGTGAATCTAATCTGTGATGTTTCAGGTGCAGAAAAATCCTTGTCATCACTGGATTTAGCCCGTCTGATGTGTCTGCTTCCAGACAGCTGCTTGACTGTTGCATCTGTGCCACTGAAGTAAAAGAACCAGCTTTCTTTCAGGTCTCTGTGTTTGAAGGAGACACAGTGCTTTTGGGAAAAATCCTCAGCAAAGCAGACTCATCTGTTCCCTGTTAGTCGACTGTGCAGGAGGAACAAATGAACACAACACAGAGCACATTTTAACATTTAACAAACACTTTAAATAAAGTGACTAAATACAAAGAAAGAAAGGCACGGAGATGACTAATTAAACTTGACAGCGACAAAAATTTGAAAGGGAAAATGAACCTTAAATAAAATGCTTAATGACATGTTATGGTATCCAGAAATTGTAGGCTGATGTTTATGATTGATAGTAAATTAATAGTCCTTGTTTGCTTCAAATAGACGTATTGATGAATGACACAGAATTAAGATACCCAGGCAAAATCTCCATTCAGATGATTGGAATCCTTAAAAGTAATTTTTGAAAGCTGCAGGGAAAAAGTATTCAATAAGTGATTTAATCAGGAAGAACTGCTTTAAAATGTTTTTAGAGATGCTAATAACCAAACAGTCAGAGTGATTTCTCAATGTGTCAGCCATCAAATGTCTCGCCGAAACTTTATACTGCTAATCATTTTCTAATCCTACATCAGCTTTTAGATTAATTCCCTTCCTTTCAGGCAGCCATTAGTTCCAGTTCGTTTCAGTAAAAATCAGCTTGCAGAGCTGCAGACACTGTGCATACATTGATTTCAGTGTTGAAAGAGAGCATACAGGGTATCTGACATGTTGACCACCAGCATGATGACTTAACTGATAATTTCATATGCTTTCTTTCCCTTTTGACATAAAAAAAAGAAATCTCTTTTGTCAACAAGCCATTTAATTTAACATTTACTGTTGAAATCTGATCCTCTTTCGAATCAGTCAGATTTTAGTCCTGCCCGGCAGTGTTGGATCATGCCATCTGTCTGCAGTTCTGCTGATTTCTAAAGGAGGGATAGAAGTGCAGAATGAGCGGAATGAAAGCGCTCGGCTCAGACTGGATATCTCCCAGAGCACACTGATGAGTTTGATCCCCACACTGCCTGCCTGCTTGCGTTCGTTCACCTTTCATCCCTGCGTTCGTTCATTCGTTCTGCAGAGACGTTACCTTTCCATCCCCTCTGTCCCCAGGACTTTTCCCCACAGCTGTAACGACCGGGCGAGCGTGAGCTTGAATCATAATATTTGAAACGCCGTTATAATGGATTCACCGCCTCATTCCTCCGTGCCTTAGCTCGCACATACAAACTACCTCTGAATATCAATGCATGTCCTCTGCCTCAGCTCTCTCTCTGTCTCTCTCTCTCCCTCAGGCTTTTTCCTCTTTACCACAGAAAGATAAAGGTCTGAAAATTACAATATGGTGACTGGGGTGATGCAGTCAAATATGGAGCATAATGATCTGATCTGTATTTTTGTCCTCAGATAATTGATGAATCAATTGTAATTTTAAGTTTCTGCCTTCCTACACACAAAAAATAACATTATGAAAAGTTATACCTAACCTCCGTATCATATTTTTTTAACTGTTTAAATAAGAGTAATAATTCAACTAGCTCTCAGTGATGTCTCCCTCAGTTCAGATTTGTAAAATTGATGGCTGATACGATAAATGGACTCATAAAAAAAATATATGTATATAAAAAAAAGCATAAACAGCCAATTAGCAAGTAACTTATGTTTTATAAAAACATTGTTTATGACTGAAGAATAGACCTTTCCTTTACAGCATACACCTTGCTGACTGCACCTTCCTGCAACTTCACTTAGTCAATGTTTTCACAAAGAATAGCACGAAACTCCCATCTTCCCTTGCAAACCCATCATTTCTCACATTGATTCTTTAAATCAGACTGTTGTTTCCAGTTTTCAGTAAAAAATCAACAATCATCCCTGCAAATAGTTTCTCATTCCACTCTTAAAAGCAAGCAAAACTAAAAACAAAAACAACACAAAGAAATTTCTCCATACTAGTTAATAATTCAACTTTGATCACTTTTTTTGTGTGTGTTCAAAGGCTGTAGGTTATCAATTTTCATGGTGGCTTATGACCTTTAAAGTAGTGCTCTGTGGAAATGTGTAAAAAAAAATTTGATTAAAAAAAGATAGTTCTAGCAGGACAGTAAATGTAAAAATATACTTTGTGGAATATGCATTGTTTGTGTTGATGTTTTTGTCACAGTTTTTCTTATTTTTGTATAAAAATGAAACCCCCTGAAGTAAACTCAAAGTGAAGTTGGCGGCTTGCAATTTTTCCCATTTGGGTGATCAAGGTTGTCGCAGGTACATGTATTAAAAAAAAAAAAAGGAATTCATAAAAGCAGAGCCAAATACAACACACTCTACACCCTCAGTCCAACACCTACTCAAACAGCAGTGATGAAAAAATACTTAAAAAGAAAATTAACCACAATACACTCTCTTTATCATCATCAAAGACTGCCCCACTATAACCGCTAATCTCAATAATAATAATAATAATAATAATAATAATAACTTGATCCTTCATCCCCTTGCTGTAAACACATCCTTAAAATGGACTTTTTCATTACAGTTCTGCCATTTTTCCATTTGTTCCTAGTTTAACACTGTTAGGGATAGGTTTGGGATTTATTAACAAGAACTTTTGTGGCTGTTACATTTGGCTATTTTAATTATATGAATTTTTCCTGATTTTCATGATCTTGCTCTCCCAAGAACACAAACTGTTAATTTTTTTTTTAAGAACAAACTTCTGAATGAGACTGTGATATCATGTGATTATAGCATATTCACTGTCTCAATTTGAATAATTTCATTAGCACACTTGCATGTAATATATTGTGTACATGACGTACTTACTCACATAATCCTAGAAGTATGACGAAGTGGCATTGTCTCAAAACTGACACGACCATTATGCACTGAGTAGAGTAACAGCTGTTTTGCTCCTTCATCTTCACATTTTAATGGTGGATTGCAACCCTGCAAAGCTTTACAATAATAAATAACATTTGACTGCAGTTGTTATCAGAATCACCTGACTTCAATTAAGTTTGATTTAGTGAAAAACAAACACTCTGATATACCAGTCTGCAATTACAATAGAGGCATGCTTCCTGACAGCATCGGCTCAGCTTCTGAATGGTGACCTAATGAACCGATCTCAGTGCAAAACTTCAAATCTCCATTTCTCACAAAAATAAAGAGTTGCACAAGGCAGCTCATCTTATCATTTCCTCTCCAAGATAAAGACCCAGCACTCAGGCTGCTGCTGCCAGATGACTGGCTGGTCTCATCTAGCAAACTGCACTAGTTACACTTTCCCCTAAAAAATATTAAAACTTGTTAACAGTCCTACAGCAACAATTTTAAATAGTTTTAACCCACTCTGCTTGGTTGATGGTCCCTCCCCATGGGTGCATAAGTGAGGGTGAGAAGTCTTCAGCTTTCCACACTTAACTTTGTGACTGTTTTGAGAACAATATTTGGGTCATCCAACTGTACTGCATTTTGCCAAACTTGAATACACATCTGCACTCAAAATAACAAGTGTGAATATGTAAGTATGCAAACTGAGACACAGAAATTGCATTTGGTTATACTTTTTGTGAACTCTAATTCCAAATGATAAAACAGTCTTCGTTTGATTTTTCTCAAATTTTCAGACTGTGACCATTCTTTTATACTCCGAACAACAGCGGGCAACATGATGCACTGAATGTGACATACAATCAGTGGAATGTAATGAACTGTGACCAAGGAAGCCAACCTTCATTTGTCAGGATAGGATGGGTCCTATCAATCCAAATCCAGACCCCCTGAAACATTTCTTCCATGAAGATCAACTCACTACTTTCTCACTGACTTCCAGTCCGAGCTTGAGACTAACTATGTGAACAAGGAGCAAAAATAAAGAAGATTACAATAATCTTTAAAAGATGGGAATTTGGCAACAACACGAGTCCTTGAAGTTAAAAAATGGAGCTTGTCCAGGTTAGGGAGAGTAAAGGCTTGGTCAAGAGCAGCAACAGACTGAGTCTATAGAGGTTTCCAGACAGTCCTGTTGGAGCAGAGTCAGCTGGATCCAGATCAAGATGATTCAGACCCATCTAATAGGTTCTCAAACTTGTTTCTTTAATCCCTTTATTTTTCAAACCCCAGGATCCATAGGTGAAAGGGCTGCACAGCTTGTGGGTGATGGCTGGTTTCAGTGAAATAATACTGTTTTGTTCAAGAGAGGAAAAAATAAAGACACTGAGGAAAAAAAATGAAGAAAATAGAAGAAATGCTGGAGAAGATCACCTTGTGTCACCATAGCAGGCAACCTTGGGTTCAGGTGAGAAAATGAAAGTTTTGATGAAACTTTGGTGGCTGAGTATGTGTTTCCTATTTCTGTAATTTCTGACAGCAGTTTCAAACCATGTACACATCCTGTGACTGCACAGAGTTGAAATACCCAAACAAAAAACAAAAGAAAAAACTCCAACAATGATCATGAAAAATAAGTGAGGTACAGTCGAAAGTAGCTGAGTGTAGGATAACTCAGCACAAAAGGACGATAATAAATACCACAAGGAAGAGAAACAGGAGGGATTTTATAACTTACAACTGTCTTTTTTTTTTGATAATCCCATCCTGTGTCATTGAGTCAAGGCGCTAGGCATCAGGTTTTTTTCTAGTTTTGTATTTGTGGTGTTGGAGTCTAGAGGGGTTCAGTTTGAACTCCTAAAGAAGCCCCTCCACCCTTGACCTGTCCAGGGAATTGTGATGCTGTGCTGCTGTAGTGTTCATCCTCTGTTTAATTCCCTTCTATCCAATCCCTGTCCCATCACAGTAGATACTGGCGGAGACCAGAGAAAAAAAAAAAAAAACAGAACAAAAACCAAAACGAAAGTCAACCCAGCACAGATGGTGGTCTGATTTCACAGGTGTCTTCAAACCCAGATTGGTCTATTTCTGTCCTCCATGGACAGCGTGTGACATCAAGGCTTGAAGACAGTTCCAGACTGGACCATGGCTGAGAACTGGGCTGGGCCAGGGTCAGAGGCTAGAAGGCGGAGCCGGTGATAGCATTGAGCTGTTTCATCAGGCCTTCTAGACTGGCCATCTGCTCTGAGAGGTCGTCCTGTTCGTAAACCTGCAGGGAAAAAAGAACAGAGCTGTGAGACTGTGAGCTGCCTGAATCTGTGTGGTGACACAGAGGTTCCTGATGATTGAAAGTTTGATGCCTGTAGTTCTTCATGTCATGACAAATGGATCTTCTGACAAAAACATCAGTGAAAAATATTAAATTCCCAAACTAAACCTATACCAATCTTTAGAGTTATTAGATAGAAGATAGAGGGCAGAAGTAGTGTGGATTTAATCTATATTTTAATGTTACATGTGAAGTGATGTGTGTGTGTGTGTGTGTGTGTGTGTGTGTGTGTGTTTGTGTGTGAAGATCCTTTATTTAAATGCTGTTGGTGCAATCTTCTAACTACTCTGACACATGGTTGTTATGCCAACTGAATCAAACTCTTGTTGTTTTTCTCCTGTCATCAATCAGTTTGGCTGACAGTGCGATCAGCAGACATGCAGGACAGATGTCCATCAGTGCAAATGGTTGTATTACATAACTATAACTAGATGATGACAAGACAAATAAGATAATGGTATATTGTGCTAAGACAGAGGTCTTACAGGTCAAACGTGATATGACAGGTTCACCTCAGTATTGGTTTATTTGTTTGGCTTAGTGGCTGAAACATGTATGACCTTTAAGAGACCTACACCTGTCAGCACTGGAAAGGAGGCACAGGCTTTGGATTAACAGTAGCAGATTTTTGAGATGATGACTGTCCAGGGCACCATCTGCCCCTCCAGCCAGTTTGACCTGAAGGAGAGGTAAGAGAACCATGGTGGATAACAGCCATGAACCCAGGTTGGACTCACGAACGCTCCTTGCTAACATTCAGTCACAGGAAAATGAGATGGACAAAATTAGACTCTTGTTCGTGAAGCAGCACATCAGAGGCTGTTGAGCCCATACGTTTGCAGTGACCTTACTCCTCCACAACACCCTGGATTATAAACTGATGCATTCAGCAGGTGGATTGTGTTCCAATCTGCCAGAATCTGGATTGTAAATTCAAAAAAGCACAGAACAATTTGCATAGGTAAAAGGTGTAAATGTCTATATTTAAATGTATACAAGTATATAATTAACTGCTTACATAGCTCGTTTTATCCCATTCTAGTGAATTCTAGTGACTTGTATTGTTTGGGGGACTAAGAACTTCAGTGTGAAACTCTGTGTTGCACAAGGACAAATAAATTACTTTGAACCAAGTATTCAAGTAGCACCAATCCACACCATTAACTCAGATTTGACCCGGGCAATTCTAATAATTTACTGTAAATTTGACTTCCTAGGTCAGCAAAGTTTGCCCTGCTATAAGAATGCAGTGGAAATGTACATCATCATGTCCTGAAACAGCTAAAACTTGGAGAAAGTTTTCATTGTTGTCAACTTTTTCCCAACAAACAATTCATTATTTTGAAACACTTTAAAATGTGGCAGACATACATGTGAGAAGGTGAGAACGATCAAATGAGGGCCTGATCAGGAACAATCTGATGAATAATCATTGATTACTATTTCCGCTTTTTATTCTTGTTTCTAGCTGTATATCTATTTCTGTGAAAATACACTGAGAGTAATGTTAAACCAGTGTCCTGAATAGTCTTTGGTCATTACATATTTATTACCTACACTCATTCCCTCTAAAGAAAGTGGTATATTATACAGAACATTTACTATATAGTCCCTCATTACTTTATGATTATCTCACCATTACTCACTCTGACTCTCATACCTGCAGACACCTCATCCATCACATTGATATCATGTCTGATTCTGAGTCCAGTCACTGATGTCTGGCAGAGCAGAGCAGCTTTTTCATTTTATAATTGAATTAAAAAAAGTGACTTCATGTTGATTGTTATGGATTATATATCTTGGCAAGTTTTCAGCTTTCTGAAAGTTGACTGAAGTGAAACCAACTGGTTTTCTGAAGGAAAGAAAACACAACAAATAATGATTGCCGGGAATGCAAAGTTCATAGGATTTAAAATTAATGGACTAAATCAAGTGTAAAACCAGCGATATTATCTGTGTGCACAAACTGTGTCACATCAGGTTAAATAACAATTTGCTTTGAATTGACCACATCAAACATGTCGAAGTTGCTGCTGTCCTCTGACTGCATGTGTTTCAAAGGACAGGACACACTAACAGGGTGAACGACTGCACTTTAATCCTGCAGAGACTCTGTGATCACTGCATAATGGCATGTTCTGCCCAGCTATACAAACTGTCACCTCTGAGCAGAATGGCTTAAATGCCTCCATCTCCGTGTTTGGGTGTGTGACAGTCAAGTGCACATCCCCCCATACATATCCTCTCAGTGGGTTATATTGAAAGTGGCCTTCATGCAGAGTTTGTCTTTGTAGTTTGAAAAAAAAATTCAATATTCCACACAGCATGCCATGGAAAACCGATACCGGCTCTGCGGATACATTTCTCATATTTGAATTGAAAGGTTTGTGTTAAGGCACAAAACTTTCTCGCTCTTGTGCTGCATTAGCACTGTGTGCAGTCACTGTACAAGTCCTTCATTATGATGCACTGACCCTGTTTAAATATCACTGGAGAACTCCTGTGAAAAAGTCACTTTCTTAAGCATTTTTTCTGAGTGCAGGTACTGTGAAAATGCTAAAGGAACAATACAGATACAAATAAATAACTCTAAACCAGGAAATCTACCTTTTCCAATATAAAAATGAGGCATTCAACAGAACTCATAGCTTTTAAGATTTCAACACTAATTATTATTTCAGTTATTTAATAATCTTATATCCATCACAAAGGTCATCCTGCTAATTTTATGCGACCAAGACAAAGCCTAAGAATCCAGATACCATACCATACCTATCCATAGCAGACACTAGCAAATATTAGGTATTCTGCACGGAAACTGATCAAAAAGATAAATCAGTAATCCAAACTGTTGATGTTATTTCTTTTTCTGTAATTTGACTTATTGATGATAGACCCATCATTTTAGTCTATTTGAGAAATGGATATTTAACTTATTTATTGGTTAACCAGTTCAGATGAAAAACAATGAAAATGAATTGAATTAATGCTGACCTGCTTAATTACTTATACATTTTTTATAGATAATAAATTTATACCTTCTTTTAATATTTTTTTCTAGTAATTTAGTAATTGCAGCAATCTTTTAACAGTCTTTTAGATAACTGTTTAGTAATTTCATCAAACTTCTCAGGGTCCAGTTTCTCTAATGCAAAGACTTGCTGCTGTTATTTTGTTTTTGTCTTTGTAAAGTGGATATTTTTTGGTTTTGGATGGTTAGACAAAACAGGACATTTGAAGACTGCACTTTGGATTCTGGTAAAACTGTTCAACATTATTCTGACAAAACAATCAATCTGATAATTGTATATATAACATCTACTGCTGATGTTGCAGACTTCAACCAACTCATTATCCCTCCGCTTTCTCTCAAGCATGTAGATGTCCAAGAAACTTGTGAAAATCCAAAGGGCCTTAACCCTGATGTTTTGTAGGTAATGAAAATACAATAATTATCTTAGTCAGGTAATTATACACTATTAAAAACATTCTTATGAATTCTACATTCCATTTCTGATATTCTTTGCGATGAATTCTGCCCAAATCTACACACTTGAACCTTAATGTGTTAAATAAAATAATAAGTTGTAGACTAGATGAAATATTGATGTTTTGGTGTTGTGTACAGAAAAATAATTATTACTTATTATTACCAATTATTACCAATTACCAATTATTAGAAATATATTCTTACTATTTAAATATTATGAAAAATTCTGGATAATTTTTCAGGTGTTCTGCTCTCCAATAAAAGGGACCCTTTTTTTTTTAAATGCAACATACGTACTTTCTCCCTCTGGAGAGGCATGAACCTGCTGATCCAGATCTGAAAAATCAGATATCACTCTGGTCCAGTTAAAGCTTTTAACCTGACCAGACGGATCAGCTTTCAACCACTTTGTACTTCGGGACATGTCCCCCTCCAGTCATATATATAGATTTTTATATTGCCTCTATTTAAAACATCAGTAGGAAGAAAATCACGGCATGACATGGTAACAGTCCTCCAGCAGCAGCCTTTTTATCACCCAAAAAGTAATAGGCATTACAGTGATCATTTCACATAAAAAAGAAAGAAATAATACTCCACTGAAAGCTTTAAAGCCATTAAAAATACATTTCAACAACACATTTCAGATATTTCATGTGTGGATCATGTTCTTCTTCAGTGTTTTATTCTAAATGATTTCTTTCGATTTATTTATTTATTTATCTTTAATTTATTAGACACTCACACATACAAGCTTTCCTTTCTGTTTTTTATCTTTTATTTTACTTTAATTTAGTTATTTTTCTTTCATAAACCTCTCATAAGGATGGTATGATCCCTCTTCTATCATTTTGGTTATTACCAAAATAGTCAACACTTTTTGAATTGATTTCAATCTTCTTGGTACGGTTACTTATGGTCCCCAAGAGATAAGTTAGAATAAGTGAAAACTAATGACACTCCCATCTTCCAAGAGTTTTTCTTTAGTTCTAGTGAGCAAAATAGGAAAAAAAAATGTCTGCCAACATATTAAACTGAGATGTCAAAATGGCAAATATTAAACTTGCTAAATACCAGCATGTGATCAGTGTGCTGCCATGCTTACTTTAACACCAAGCTCACATTACAGTTGTGCCTTGAGTACAGCATCAAAGAGCATCTGGACTGCAGACTTTGTCACAGCTTTAAGCTATTTAGATTGTCCTTTACTATAACGCTTATGTTACCTTCTATGCAGAATTTATAATGAATACAAACTATTAATAAATGAATAATAAAACACTATTTGTAGTTGTAAACAGATCCAATGAAATTGTAAAAGTTCACTTTGGCATAATTGGCCTCATATGTAGACTTACAGTTATGTAAGTCATGTGTTGAGCACTAAAAATGACCCATTTCAGTCAAAAGTGGGTGCTGTAATAACACAATTTCTGTTTTGGATCATGCCAACCTACATTACATCAAATATTCTAATTCTTCAAAAAAAATATTTCTTAATTTTGTGTCGTCTTGACTGTGATTCTGTGCCATTTGAACAACACTGTGATTTGTTCCACATCTAGCATTTGATACATGTCAAACAAAATGTGGACAGTCTTACTCTTCATAGCTCATCGATGATTTGGCATACATATCCAGTATGCCTTCCAGTACTATTAATAAAGGCAGTTTTGTGAAAATCCAATTAAATTTCACTTCATGATGCTCTTGGCTTCTCCTGTAAATTATTGTTTATTGTCTATTGTACTATTTTGTCCCCTACGAGTTCTGACAATGCTGATGAAATTTAATCTACAGCAGAATATCTGGTTGCTTACATAGCTTTCTGTGAATATTCAAAATCATGTTGACTTCATTTTTTTTTAAAATTAGCATTACAATAACGTCTTCAATAAAGTCTTTTTAAAACACGTCCTTGCTGGACTTTATGTGGTCATTTTTAAAATCTCTTGGGTAGCTGCAGGCGATATAAATCTCTCTTCAGTTATAAATGACTGTGGAGATTCACAGGAAGAAAAAGGACTACAACTGTACAGTTGTCCATTATCTATGTAATACACACAAAGTGCGACCCTTTGACCTTTCACTTTAACTCTGAATGAGACCATAAAAGCTCATCTAGAAGCCCCACACTACCAGCTATTTTCTACTTTACGTTGATAAAAAGGCTTATATAAAAATCATAGCTGTGTATAAAACCCTCAAAAAATAACAGTGACCCCCTGATCTCATTTGTTGACCCATAACAGCTAAGTTCAACTGAGTCAGTAAACGCTACATCAATGGGTTGAAACGCCTGTGGATCTCTATGTTTCTCTCTGATATACCGTTATCTCTGACGGCCTGCTGACCTGATTCACACTCCTCTATAATCCATCAGAGATTCATCCCAGCAAAGCGAGAGGAGAAAATATAAACACTGATACAGATAAATCTGAAAACTACATTACTCAAGACTTCTGACAGCATACTCCAAGTGCTTAAATTTCACAAATGAAATGCAAACACGAGATCAAAATACTTCAGTTTATGATCGAATACAAAACTGCAAAATTAATCAGTTTCAGAGACAATTTGTGTTTAGTTGGGGCAGCTGTGGCGCAGGAAGTGAAGCAGGTCATCAGCCTTTGAGAAGCTTGGTGTTCAATCCACAACTGCTCTATTTTGCATGTCTGAGCGTCCTTGCTGCTGATGGCTCTTACTATTGGAGTGTGTATGTGTTTCCGATGTGCAGGTTGGCACTTTGTTTAAAAGCCCTGGCAATTAGTGTAAGAATGTGTGTGTGGATGAAGACTTGCATTGTAAAGTGCTTTGAGAGGTTGAAAGACTAAAAGCGCTGTATAAATGCAGTCTATTTACCATTTTAGCACTAACAAGTGTCAGCTGAGTGCTAAATGGTTAAATCTCTCCTAATTCTAAAAGATCAGGAGGGCTCTGAGGAGACAGACAGTTGGACAAAGACATGCTCTTACACTATTTTAATGTAGATGGGCTGGTCAATAGGTTTTCTGCTGCTTTAAGCAATGACTAAAAAAAATACAGAACAATGTGAACTTTTTCTAAATCTGAGATAACCTAGAGTGAGTCACACCAGTTGTTTAAAAGTTATTTACAACTAAAGTTGTTTCAAAGGGAGATTCATGCACTTAATTAAAACAAACTTATTCCCACAGCAGCTACTCAATATTTACACCAAGTAACTGCCAGATGTAATGGCTGTGTAGCTATCTGAACATATCCATGCCTGTTTAAGGGTAAAGGAGGTAATATATAATTATATATAATAATATATAATATATAATAACACTGATTTCACACTTGATAAAAAAGTGGTTTAGTAATGACAATAACTGGAAGGGGTTTGGAATTACCTGTCATAATTACTTACATTTAAAAACATTAAACTAAAAATGACAGGCCATGATAGTTGGTAAGGTTAGCATCATAATGTATTTTCTATTTACTCAGTCATTTCAATAATTCCAAATAGCATAAATACCACTAAGACTGGAATGCAGTTTTTTCATGTATGCATATACAAAAATAATGCAGGTGACCAACTAAAATAAAAAAGATAAGCAGCAAATAATTCAGAGTGCAAAAAAGCACTGACAGACTTTCAAAGTACCATCTCCATGAGTTCATAATTAATGATGTGTTCAGTGACCTTTTCCACTCTGTCACACTATTTTTCACACAATGAATGAAGTCTAATAAAGGAAGGATGTCGTGGTGTTTGGGGTTACAGGTCAGCTGATGCGTTTTGTATGTGTGAACTTCTGTTCTGCTGTTCAGATCAGACTGAGACCAGGAGTAAACACACCCACACAAAGGAAACAGAGAGAGGTGGGGGTTTAGAGAGCACTTTTAAGTATCAGACTAAATACAGAGTAAAAAAGCTGTTTTTTTTTTTTAATCTTACATTTTATTGAGAAGTTTTCGGACTCTAAAAATAAGCAAAAGTGTTTAAATATAAGTTATGTGTTATTTTATATTTTTCTTATTGTCGTAAAATCTCATGAAGAGAACAAAACTAACATCTAACCAACGATCTACTAACAATAGTTATGCATCTGCCTTGGTCTAAAACATATTCTTCCTTTGCAATGAAGAGCTCCACTGTTGTCCAAAAAACTTGTCTAAACACATCATTGAGCCACAGTGTTGCCCTGGCTGTCATAATCTTTCATTACCATGAACACACACTGTAGCTTATTTTGACTCAATCCCTCATACACCACCCTGCTGCCCCAAATACTCACTAGGGCACCAAATGTTTGTTAATCTGCTGCACGAAATAGTCCCTAACAAATGCATTATTTCCTGCTGTTTGAGGAATGTTTGCTAAAACCTCAGTGGCCAGCTGTTCAAGGAAACTACTAAGCCTGTATTTGTGTGTGTGTGTGTGTGTGTGTGTGTGATAGATAGGCCAGGGGGCTGATGAGAATGGACTAGATCAATTACAGAGATAGAACAGCAGATGAAGAGAAAGACCTGCCGACCTTTAACACCCCCCTCTCTCGCCTCTCTACCATCCTTCCATCTCATTTATTCCACTCCTCCTTATCAGTTTTATTGCTCCCCTCCTCATTTTATTTGTCTCACCTCCTCTCATCTTCTGTATCCTTCTCCTTTCTTTCCACTCTTCTCTCTTTCCATATTTGCTCTTTCATCTCTCCTGATTGCCTCCTCTTCCTCCCTCTCCTCCCATTGTCATGTCTACCTTGTCCTCCTCCCGTCCACTTCCTCTCCTTTTCTTTTTTCCTGCCCTTTACCTCCATCCTTCATCTTCTAGCCCCTTCTCCTACCTTGTTAAGTATCCTTTTCTCTCCTCTCCTCTGTCCTATCTTCTTGTTGCCGTGGCGACACCTCCTCCTGCCCAATTGTCATTTAGTCACATATGAATATTTAAGTCCCACTGTCCAGCATCCCTCCATATCATCCTCTGTCTTTTATCTCTCTGCTTGTCATTCTGTGTACCACTTTCTCCCTCCCTCTCCTCTCCCTTTTCTTCTGTCTTCTCAGTCAGCCTCTCCATCCATTTCTTATGTCTCAAACTCTCCTATTTATCTCCCATCTGACATCTTCTTTTCTCTTCTGTCTTTGCTTTCTTTTTCTTGCATTTTCTCATCTGCCCTTTATCCCACTTCCAGTCCCTTCCTCCCTCTCCAATCAACTTTCCCCTCCTTTGTATCTACCTTTTTATCATTCTTTAACCTCTTCCACATTCCTTCCATTATTCTATTTCCAAACCTCTCCCACTGCTTCCTATTTTTCCTGTTTTCTCCTTCACTGTACTTTAGGTCTCTTCACTCTTATTCCTCTTTTCTCCTTTTCTCATTTCTCCGTTTTCCATCCTCAGTCTCAGTCACATATGAACCCTGTTTTATTTTACAGTTGAAAGGCCACCAGCACACTAAAGGGAAAGAAACAAGTTGTAATGACAAAGCTGAGTAGGTGTGTGTGTTTTTGTGTGTATGGGCTCTAATTTCGTGGCGCAGCGCACCCCGTGCAGTGGTAATTTCGTCTGGCGCACCACCGTGCGCAGCCATTTTGGCAATTTCATAGACCGGGCTGCACAGAGATGGGTGTGGCAGTGCACCAGGGGGAGGTGTGGACAGATTCAGCTTGGCACAGTGACAATTTCGTTCCAAAACACTGCGCGCAAGGTGCGCTGAAAGCTTGCCAGCTCCAACCTGGTCTATTCTCGGAGCAGGTGAAGCACGCACGGTGTAGTGGTAATTTGGCTGACAGGCGCGCAGTGTGCACACGTCACCAAAACCTCACAGGCAGTTTTCCAGAGTGTCAGGCACATTTCAATGCAATAAACAATCACAGCAACCACTATTTAATGTAAGCGTCTGAACCAGCATATCCATTTGTATCTATATTAATTTTCCCGTCACATCTGATGTCAGATCAAAGACGTTTGTCACGCGTAATGGAAACTCAACCTGAGGGCAGCAGAAAGTGTGATGTCAACTAATGAGTTCACATCTCTCAGCCAACCACAAACAGCCACGGCATCTGATACGAAGTATATATTCGGCTTCTCTCATCCAATGAAATTCAAAAGAAAAGAAAAAAGAGAGAGACGCTCGCCGAATAAATGTAAGTCAGTTGGTGTCTTAAGGATTTACCTGTGATTGCCCATATTTCTCTGTTTTAATCTTTATTCTTAACGTGATCTAAAAAGATG
>JAQMCX010000025.1:361395-391395 GCA_029814765.1 Acanthurus leucopareius
TTTATATGCTAATTTTTTCTCATTAAAACCACAGGTCCATTTAAAGATTTATCCATTCACACACACACACACACACACACACACACACACACACACCCCCCCCCACACACACACATAAAGAGACATTTAAGTAAGTTTAATTTAAAATTATTTTTTAAGTGGTATATAGTGCCTAATAGCACTAGATGTTTTGTTAATATATAAATCAATATGCTTTTTGAATAATAAAAAAAAAATCTTTTTAAAAGAATAGAAAGTAAAATGCTAGTAGCATACTGCAGATGCATCACTTGCATATGAAGTTTTCTGATAATTTGTTTATGACAGAATATCAGCAAAATTAATGACATTCTCATCAGCCTTAGTTCTGCATTGTGTTTAGTGTTTATTAGAAAATGTTAGCATGAAAAAAAGCTGGCTAATTCAAGATGGTAAAACACACGCTTAGCACCAGCAGATCAGCATGTTGATCTTAGCATGTTATGATAATGTTTGTGGTTAGCATGCTGAAATTATCCTTTGTCTCTTAGCACCACTGTTCAACCTAACAGCGCATAACTATCCCCATCTTGACTGCTGATGATGTACAGCTGTTAGACTGTGTCCAACATGTACTGGGGCAGTTTCTCTGCTGTGTGTTGAAGGAATCAAATGATGCAAGATTACATGAAGATGTAATTATAACAACATAACACTATGTTAGTGAAAATCTGTTTTAGAGTGATACTAATGTAATAATTTATCAACAACAAATGATTTTAAAAACTAAAACAACATTATAAATGCAAAAAATGTTCTTTATGTTATCTGTGTTGTTTGGAGCATTGATTAGCTTCATGTCTCCTTCTGCTTGCTGTTTGCTGCAGTTTACAAATAGAATTAGAAAAAAGAGCATTAAATATGTTGAAATTAATTTGTTAAACTTACAACATCTCTTTTTCAATCATCTCTCATTTGTCTGCATTAGTAATTACATAAATCTCTGCTCTTTCCTCCTCTTATGGTCCTTTTTTTCTCTCTCAGAAGAAAAATTACTTTAGCCATGCAATTAACAAATTGTGTTTTTTCATCTTGTTGAGTCAGAGCTGATATCATAAAGTGAAAAATAAATTCAATTAGGATAAAAATGGAGTAAGTTCCTCTGTTTTCATATTTTTCTTCTGTCTTGTTTTCATTTAATGATTTCTTGAGACTGAAAAATTCATCCAACCATACCAGGCTCATCTTCCATGTATCCTCATTTTTTCTCCACTCCTTTTCTCTCATTGTCTTTCCACTTAGGCCTTACTTCTTATTCTAATCATTTTAGCTATCGTTGAGAAATAAGTTTACAATAGGACAAATACTGAATAATATCAGCATCCATTTATCCAAAGAAAAATAGGGCAATATCAACATCTCTAATGGGTTTTTAAAATATAGCTTTTGGTTGAAGAAACATTTCATTGACAACCAATGGGAGTTGGAAAAAAAAAAAAACTCAACAGAATAAAAAAGGAAAAACAACAAAAAAAATGACTAACTGAACTGCAAATCACAGATTCATTTCCCTTTGGATAACGACAGATCTTATGTATTGCACTAATCACTGCCAAACATTTTTTTCATTTTCTCATATATATTTCACCCTATCTTCACCAAACTAATACATTTTGTATTTCAGTAATTCTCAGCATTTTTTTCTGACATACCCCCACAGTCCCTCAAGTTCCGCTGCATTCACAACACTAATCATGTCCCTAATTTGTTAGCTGAACAGATTTTTAACTGATGTTGTACAAGTTGCCAAACCATCAAAGTTTATATCAAAGCTACAAAGACATTTTTATAATATAAACTGCCACTAGTTAATTCTGTACGGTCAAGTGCCATTAGCCATTACCACATGGATGGGCAGTGGGTGGACATGATGCTTCAAACAATTACTTTTGACAAAGAACAGCAAACTATTTGACCTGTTCATTCATCTTCTCAACTATTTCAATTTCTCTGCTCACTGGCTAACTAGTTTTCACAGACTCTTAATTAATTATATTTTTTACATAAATTGAGAACTTGCAATTAGTTCCAGAGAAATGCACATAGAACTGAAACATATTGCATTTCACTTATAGGTGGCCCTATTGTATGTAATTAACTACTTCTCAACTGGAGAATTAACTTCTTTAACATTATAACACATTTACAACATATCAGTTTTGCACAATCTATTCATCTGTACTGTAACATAATATTCCTGCTCAGGATTTTCAAATCCTGTAGAGCAGTTACCTGGAAACACTCTAGCCACCCTTTGATCATTTAACCTATGTATGTATGCAATGTCTTTCTGCAATTTACCTGTTAATATGTAATACAATTCAAGCCTGGTCTGCTTATGTTGAGCACAAATATTAATCTTGTCCACATGTATCCTCAGCAGCAATAGCTAAATAAATAGCATTTCTTAGAGAAATACAAGCTACATTACTTTATCAAATTATCTTTGTAAGTGTAGAACAAAAAACCTTGGTGATTTGAAGGTGTGAGGAAAATAAAAATCATCATGAAGCAAAGATAAATGTCAGGACATGACGTGACTTCAAGGTCAAAGACCATTTTCAGCTGAAAATTGTTTATGTTATACAAACAGATTAAAATGAGAGTAAGACTGGAGAATTTCTTTAGATTGAAAAATTTAAAGTTAATTTTTGATCAAAGAAAACCTGAGAAAAACAGTTGAGAGGAATATGACGGTGAGATTAAAAATGATTTGTAAATGACAGAAAAATCAGAACTGAGGAGAACTGGAGGACGACATTCCTACAGACTTTTGCTAAATCACAGATCATTCGAGATGTATCGTGTGTTAGAATTCACACGCAGACATGCAAACCCACACACACATCCACACAAACACACGCATACACACACACACACAGATAGGATAAAAAAAGCCTACCTTGATCATTGGCCATCTTGTCTGGATGTTCCACTGCAGAGCAAAAGGAAGAGAGAGCGTTAGCATACCTCTAAAATATAAAACAAAGGAATACATTTACAGAGGTCTTGATCTTCAGTCACACACGCACACTCATGCTGACAGACCTTTGGCGGTCTTGAAGTGAACAGGTTCAGACAGCGGGCCGACTCCTTTAGCGTTCTTAGCCTGAATCCTGAAGTAATAAACCGTGTCAAGGTTCAGATCGACAACCTGATGGGTCAGCCGGTCGCCGCTGATGGCTTCCATCACCCAGTCATCTATTGGCATGTTCTTATCCAGCGTGTAGTACAAGATGTAACCTGTCAGAGAAGAAGTCATAAGTTTGATAAGAGTTACCAAAAAAGGTATAAAATATAAAGAGACAGAGTGCAGTGCAGTTTCTCAGACAAAATAGTTTAGAAATAGTTTAGAAATTAGTTTTTTTTTTTTGTTTTTTTTTAAAGAACTATGGGAGGTCAGTAACAGAATATCAATATCAACTAAACACACACTTCATCCTTTGCTTACTTGCTTACTTTTACTAAATCACTGATTTTGACAGCCAGGAGAAATATCCTTCAGCAAGTCCATCACAGTAACACAAAACTGTCTGAGAAAATTATGCTTACAATGCTGAACAAAATTAGGTTATAATTACTGACTCTATCTAAAACACATCAAAACAAAAAGACATAAATGTGACTCAAACCAATTTTCAGAAAGTGACTATGACTGAAATTTTATTTAAGTTTCTTGTCAAAATAAATGCTGGACCAAATCATGTGTCGACTGATAATCTGATCATATTCACATTCAAAAAATATTTGTCTTTAATTTTATTTCAATGCAGGGTAAAGATGGACAAATAATATAAGAAATTCAAGAACAAGTTTTACACGAACTACAGCTATTCTTAGATCTTATGTCTTCATGTATTTTGGTCTGTTTGTGTGTTGAGATATGTTGTAATATTATCCCTGCACAGAGCTTTTGATTCGTCCTCCAGGACACTGCAGGAGCAGCAGAGCTCGTTATAGCAGACAGGTTTATAACCGGGTTGATTGCCCAGAGGAGGAGAGAGTATAATGGAAAAGTATGTGCGCCTGTGTGTGTGTGTTTAGACACACACAACGAAAGTTGAGTTTTGTATTCTTAAACACTGTGTTGATAATGTAAGAAAATCGTTTTTTAAACCACACTTAGAACTGTACAGACCAGAAGATGCATCTTTTATTTTACTATCACCTCCAATGAATAGAGTGTATTCACTCTAAATGAACATTGAGGGTGTGCGCTACTATACTTGTGGTGGCTGGCGTATTTGGGTGAACCCCTTACCTGTGATTCGTCCATTAGCCTCCATTGGTGGTTGCCAGCTGATTAAAATGGCACGAGGTCGACCCTCACGACTGATTACAGTCAAATCTTTGGGGGCAGAGCTAGGAGCTGCCAGTTATGGATGGATGGGAGAAGAGGAGAGAAGAGGAGAAAATAAAGCAGAGTCAGCAGTTATCTCTCTCTTTCACTTTTAGTGTGTTTGTTTGTCTCTCCTATCTGTGTGAACGCAGTGTTGCCTCTCCTTCTTGGTCTCCATGAGTGAGAGGATGTTGTGTAGCAACACAGCAACAACTGGACCCATACACTTCAGTTATGTTTTACAGTCTGCTCTTATCTGTAATTTTATCATAAAATTTTAATTCAGTACATAAGACATCTATTGCACATCTGTCCATCCAGGGACAGGGAACCTTCCTCTGTTGCCCCTTATTTTTGTTTTGATAATCACATTAGATGTTCATTAAATACTTTCAGTTAAACAAATGTGATAGATTCATATTTTGGGAAATCCAGGTGTTTGCTTTCTGACAGAGACAAGATTAGAGGATCAGCATCAAAAGCCTGTCTGTCTATTAAGTTTTAAGCTATAGTGATGAGATTAAAGAAAGATAAAAACTAGGACAGAAAGTTGACATTTTTAAGTAGAACACAGGCAAAAGGCTAAAGATTCAGGAAGTTATTGCACTCTATTTTTAAGGGGTTCTATCTCTATCAGTTTTAAATTAGCATGGTAATCCATTTTGTGTCGATGGAGACATTACAATGTAAACCCCAGCAGTCAATCTGATGATGATCGATGATTTAATCTGAAGTCACGACATTTATCCAAAAGTTGAGAGATATTCTAGTCTGCTGAAACTGATGGACAGACTGACAGACCATCACTGCCATTCCTACACTGAAAGCATGGCTACAAGTCACCAGTGCCTGTAAACCTATTCTTTCTATAGTAAGACAGAAAGGGATTATTTCTTGACCAGGCAAGTGGAGAGCATCTCTTATAGGTTGGTCTCATTTAAGATCAAGCTCCTGCTGATCTGCTGTTGGGATGTTAGCATCAAGGCATCAATCGCATATTACACAGTAACCTTGTTAGCTAAGCTGTAATTATAGAGTGTATAATTTTCTTTCTCAGTCAGACAATCTTGTGTCTATCTGGACTTCTTGGTTGTTTTCTTTTTTTAAAATTCAATCTTTGGTAGGTCTTTATTCAAAAATTGCTGGGCTGTCAATAACCTAACAACAGCTCAGTTTGTTTCTGTGATGGTGTGACTCTCTTTTATTCCAGTAATTTGGTCTGTTGAAATTTTGAAAGTTGTTCAGAGTGTAATTTCCTACATTTTCCTGTGCTCCCCTGTCGTATTGCTCTTGCTTCTGTCCTGCTCCTGTGAAAATGTCAAGCACTCTGCCTCAAAGCTAGGACTCCAGCTTTTTTCTCCTCAGCTGTCTCCATGGAAACTAAGTAGCAGCCTCTTTGAGTGATGGCTGAGTGTGATTCTTGAGTTATGGATGTAATTAACAAGTTTTTAGTTTCACACCAGGACAGGCTTCAGAGCTTGAATCCCAGCATTAGCTAATGAAACCGCCTGTTAAATCTGACATGATGCACCGGAGGAAATTACAAGTTCCTGCTGAGCCTGTTAGTGACAATGACAACCTGCACTTTCACTGTGCACATACCTTTTGCTGAAAGTAGTGGTGGTACAAGCATTCAAAGCTGAAATAATTACAGCTTTATTTACTTTACAATCAATGCTACTGAGTGGGTGAATAATGATCTGCATGACTAAGACAATAACCTTCACTTAAAAAAATAGTTTGGATTTGAATGAGATGCCACCACCTCCAAGAATGAACTAAGATCTCCCAAAACTACCGTTGGCACCCGTCAAAAGCACTGAACACCCACACATGGCTGTTCAAGTATTCTGACTGTGATCTCACATGCTGAAGGTGGGAAGAGCCTTACTTAACTCCTCAAATTAAAAGCCACAGTAAAGCAACCATTAAACAGATTCAACCTTACAGGTATTCAGGTTTGGATTCTGACTTACAGGGATATATTTAGAGAGGTCAATGTTCGTAGGAAGCTTTCCAGTTTCGAACCTGTTCAAACTTGTTCTCTCACAGCTCATCACGTACATTAGTTCAAATAGAACCCCTTGGGATCGCTTTTTTATGCACAGCCCTTAAGTCTCTGCATGTGATGCAGTGGACTTTAAGCTAACTGCAACAAATGGCCAGTTCAGACCAAATCAGGCATTATGGTGAAAACACAAGTTTTCATATTCATTTAATGTGGGCAGTCTGTTTAGGCTGATGTGATGTGTACTGCAGGGGGCTCTGAGAAAAAAACAAAAAACAAAAAAAGTAGTCGTTTAAAAGGTGTAAAGTTACAACAGAGTCAACCTGTGGAGAAACATCACCTGAAATGTGCAGTATTACAGTCTAACTTTTTGTAGATGCTTTGGCTCAAATCTGGTCGGGCTCTGCTGACGCCTCATTATAAACAAGCTGCGAATTTCTTCAGACAAGCTCATTAGTTGTTAGGAAGAGATTAGCCTTATGCTTAATTAGCATCCCTGGCTTTATAGAAAGGTTTCTTTCATTTTCTCTTAATATGAATATGAGGAATATTAAGAATCACATTTTAAATTAATTAAACTGAATCAATATTTTCTTATTAAAAATGTCCACATTACTAACCTAAGACAGATGTGTTTATTTCATATTATTATAAAATATTGTTCTGATGATGGTGCAAGAGGGATCATCAGATCATTAAGATTCATATTTTTTGGAGCAAGGAAATCCAGAGCCAATGTAACGTAAATCTGCAGAGTAGACAGAAAGATTTTGCTCAGACCAGAGCATTTAATGGACGAATATCACCATCCTGAAGACTCTCCTCTGGCAGTTTGTAAAACCTAACACAGAATAATGTCTCTCAGCAGGTGTCTTTTAAACACAGTGGGTGTGTGTTTCTAAAAGTAAGGCTGAGGATTTATGAGCAGTAAAGGCAGTTTTTTTGTATGTTTTGCTGTAAAAATGTGGTTACTGTTTGTGTATCCAGAAGTGGTGAATCACTGCTAGGAGTGAGTGGGCTCAGTCAGTCTACTCGCTCTGAATGTCAATGTATTCCAGTGGGCCCCAGGGAGCAAGTGGGGGTAATGCCATTCATGCTTATTTGGGTGTCAAATCCGACAAAAATGCTTGTAAACATCCTGAAAGAAATACCTTGACATTTTGATTTCACTGTGCTGTTCAGTCTCATTGTGGCAGACAGTTGTCATGTTGTTGCTTGGTAGAGAGTTTTTCCATTGCTCCTCACTGAACCAAAACAGTTCTGTGCATTATTAAACCACTTTCAAAAGTAATTGTTCAGGAAGAGAAAAATACATTTAAAAAAAGTTAAGCATCAGTATTGTTTTGGTGAAACCCAGTTTTCTGAACCTGCTTTTATTCTCTTTTCCCCAGAATGACTTTTATCAAATCCTCCAGAGAAAAACAGGAACTTTCTTGAAGTGAAAGAGAAAAGTTTATTGTAGTCGAAAAAAGCCCCAAAACAACTGGAATCAACCACTTTCTAGAACTCTTTGACTAAACATGAGCCTAAAGAATTTTTTTTGACTTCGGATCTTAGTAGTTTGACAGCAGAGCTTAACTCAAGGTCGATTTAATGGAGCTTAGCAGTAGTTTAGGCAGAGCACGGATGTCCCTTTTTTATACAACTGGCATTAGCTGTGCAACTCGTGCTTTTCCTACTTATCAGTGGGTCATTATCATCTGTTTGGCTTAAAGCTGACTGGTACCATTCAGTTTTATTCAAGAAAGTATAAAGCTTGGTCGTTTCAACACAATTTTCATTACTATTATTCTGCTGAAATGTTAAGTAAATGTCACGCTGCAGTTCTCTCCATCACCCCAACCTTTTCCTTATGTTTTAAACTTTAGTCCTTTGATTTAAGTACGATTTAATATTTCTACATGTTGGTGTCAATATAAGATATATATGTTATATTTATATGTTCGGGGGTATTTGTGTTGCTTCAAAATCTTCTCTGATACTCAGACTAAATAACTTCATCAAAGAGCCAAATCTTTTCTTCAAATTAAACAATAATATAACCTTGATGTGTCTGTGTTTACAAGCTTTTTCAAGCCAATCTCTTCCTCAGCAGAGAGACTTTAATGTCTTATTTAAGAAAATTAGAAGAACCCCAAAAACCATCCTCTCTCGCTCTCCAACCCTGAGAGAAAGACTATAGTGGAGTATGACATTATATGTGATAGCTACAGCTCTAAGAAAGACCACAAGTGTAATGGCAAACAACCTGAGGACAAAGAGCTGTTTTGGGGCTAAAGACTTGGTTCTTGTCTAAAGGTAAGAATTAGGTTAAGGTTGTAGTAAGAGCTGAGGATTGAACTGTGCCAAAATGATCCTCACCTGGACAGAAATAAAAACACAAGTGTGTGTCTGAGATGCCTACCTGCTTCATACGTTGTGGCGTGCGCAGTCATACTCCAGGTGCTGGACTTGCGACCTTTGGTTACCATGACAGCAAACTCATACATAGTGTTCGGTTTGAGGCCGGTGACAGTGTGGCTGAGTGCCGTGGTGTCTGCAGACTTCACACACAATTAAGTTGTACAGTTTAGTTTTTTAGGTAAAATTAAAATTCTTTGTCAAAACATATGACATATATATACATACATATGTGTACACTGTACATATCTATACTGTAGACATATCTTTTCATACATTAATGTACAGCTTAGATATGTTAAGCCTCAAAGATGACATGTGCTTTAGACTAGAGAATGCATCCCATCTTTGACTGTCTTTCTTCCTGTCTGTTTTGGAGCTTTGTTTCTGCACTCTAAAGATTACTTCCTTCCAAGACTGCAACATCAGACAATTCTAACAAAACCCAGCCGCTGCACAAGCTTGGTTATGTTTTTACTTTAAGACCAGAATCTTGTTTTTCCTTGGGGAACCAAGGTACCTTGTTTCCTCCATTCTTTTTTTATACTCTGATGGTGAACAAAGAGAGGGGAGAGACTAGTCTCTCTCTTCTCCCCCAGACTGAACTTTATAATGTTGAACTGACTGTCTATCCATATGAAAGCCTACAATTTCCAGTATTTATAGAATAGAGTTTTAAGTATTACATTTTTTGAAGCTCACAGTTCATTCAGGAGAAAAAAAGTACCAACATGCAAATAGGACAAATAGACAAGATCAGTTAAGGATTCTGCTTTTTTTTTAAAAATGATCAAACTATACAAGTTAAATTTTACTAAAGTTTTTTTCTTGCTCCACTGCCCACATGCTTAGCTGTTTCTGTCAGCTGAGAATAATTAAGATATTTCTTGATAAACAAAAACCTCTGAACAGAGAAAAAAAGCCTTAATACAGTGTGATTTCCCTACAGACTACTTTATGCATAGATTGTTGTAAATCTCAATCCTCCATGAAGATTATTAACAATGACTGTGCAACATTTAGTCATGTCTGGGTGGCAGAATTGATGTTTAGTCTTTTTTAGCTGATAAACATACTGCAGCAGGTGGAGTTGTTGTGAAAACAATTCTTGTTTAGAAAGAGTACTAATGAGGCAAACTTGAGACAGGTAGGGGGAATTACAAACATCTATGCAACAACATATGAATTTTGCTGTGGACTAACTATAATTTCATCTTCTGGAAGCTTGTAAATGTAGAGCTTTAACTAGGTGAGAACCAATCATTGTTTTGTATGTAGATCTCAAGTCTTATTCAGTCCATCTTCATGGCCATGTCAAGTCTCAACTTAAATAGGTAAGCCCTATGTAATGATACTGGAGGTAAGTCCTTTATAGGTGCAAGGTCCAAACAGGTGATAACCAAGTAAAGTGCAACGTCACGACAGCTTAGTACCAAACTATGTTTTTAACAATGTGATTGTGTTATTATTTAACAGGCCAGTCTGTAGTACCAAAACAAGATAGCTAATTTCCAAGTCAAGTTTTAAGTCATGGCAGGAGAGTCCTAAGCTAATTATTAAGTTGAGACAAGTAAGTTAAAAGTTGTCTAAAACTAAGACAGCTAAGTCTTAAAGTAAAGTCTGAAGTAAAGACAGGTAAGCCCCAAGTAGATCAGTTAAGACTCATGTCATGACAGGCAAGTTAAATACCAAGACTAGAACGAACCAAGTTGAGCTTTTAGTAAAGATAGGTAATTCTCTCAAGTCAAGTACTAAGTCATGGTAGGTAAGTCTGAAGTCAAGTCTGAAGTCAAGATAATTCAAAAGTGAGACAGGTTTGTACCAAGAAAAGGCCTGATTTAGGATGGGGAAGTCCCAATTAATCACCAATTTAAGACAGGTAAAACAACTCTAAATCTTAGGTTAAGATGGGGAAGTCCAAAGGAAAGACATGCACTGTTAAAGTCCAGTAAAAAGTCATAGCAGGTACATTTCCAGTTGACTCCAAGTCTGAAAAAACATACTTTTCAAGCTGTGGACTGAATGAACGTACTAAGCCATAGAAAAATCAAAGTTTGTTGTAAAATTGTTGGTTAAGTCTAGGTTAACAGATTCAAAGTTTGAATTAGACTCATTTTAGGTCATATCCACACCTCTGGCAGAAATTACAAGAAGTGAAGTAAAACAGTTGTACACAGACATAGACTCTGTGTTTACCTTGTACTTTCCACTGGTGGAGTAGCTTGTCTTCCACTTGACAGAGTAGTACCGGACTTCAGAGGCCTTCTGGTTTTTGGTCATGGAGTTGTCAGCCCAAGAGACACGAACCGAGTCCGAGGACAGAGCCACAGCTTGGACCCCCACTGGGGGGATCATGGGAGTGCTGGTGTCTGGCATGGGAGTGGGGTATTTATCAAAGAGGTGGAAGAGATCATCCTCAGATGGGTCTATAGGGTCTATGGTTGGGTAATGATAACCAGGGTGTTTGGAGATAATTTATGAAACCATTCAGTGTAATGAGTATATGACAATGAAGATTTATATATTAAATAAGAGTGACACAAGCAGAGATTTAGATTGATATACGTTTGTGATGTGTTCATATACGGACAGGAAAAAAAACATCATATAAAATAAGATGGCATGCAGGTTTGGAAGTGACATGCAGCAGATAGCAATGTTTGTTTGAGAGGTAAGGAGGACAGGAGGGGCGGGTGGATGAAGAAGTGAAAAACAGGAGACAAAAAAAGGGATAAAAGACAAAGAGTAAGAGGACAGCGAAAGATATAAGGCATTACTCTAAACAGAATTAGAGTCTCAGATTCACAGAGGAGCAGGGCTTTAAGGACAAAGCACATCAGAATGATGTAAGTTGAAACACAACGACTGTCAGTCTCAGAAACCTGTAAATGTCAGAGTTCTTAGAAATTAAATAAAGTAAGGCAGCTATTTCAAGCTCTAATGTCAACTGCTAGACATCAATATTGCCTGACTGTCTGTGTTTGTTGTACAGTTTGTTCGAGTTTAACGTCACTCATTCCAGGTTCTCAACAGATGCTTTTCTGATTGTTTTAATAACTAGCAGAGCTGATGACAAACGCTAAGAAAATGAAACTAAAGTTGTGCTAAACCTTATTTTTTTACTTTCATCAACTAGAAGAAGAGTTCTTGTAAAAAATGTACTATTAGAAAAAGTAAAAGTAGAATTTATGACAGCCATACCTGTATGTATGAATTTGTAAGTGATTTACATATACAAAAAAAAACATTTTATGTCCAGATTGAAAATATTTATCATTAGCCTATCTTTATATGATTATGTAACTTGTAAATTAGTATTTCACATTAATCACATTTACTTGAGCCTTGAAAGGCTTGTAGAGGATTCTTCTCATCAAAATATTTTCCTGAAAATAAAGAAAGAAAATTACCCAAGTTGGAAATACAAGCTCCTCATCTGACAGTGCTCACACATTGTTGGCTTCAATATATCTGAACAAATTAGTCTGACTGTGTGGATCTGCATCGCAAGTCAATTAAAGAGCATATGCTGTCTTTAAATGCGTTTAGAAATACTGTAGATATAATCATGTTTTACTGGACTACAAAAAAGTAAAAAAAACAACAACTTTTTTTTTGTTAATCATGTTAGCATGTACTTGAACATTTTGTTCCAAACAACATGTAAAGTTTTACATTTTATCATGGTTTCTGGTCTCACAGGGTGTAAAATATGACTTCTGAAACAGAGTTAAGGTTGAAAGAGCAACAGCAGCAGAACAAGAAACAGATGCTAACAGATGCTAACAGATGCTAACAGAAAGCCAGAATGAGCAGAGATAAACACAGTGAACTAAGGAATAAAATCTTAAAGTCACTTTGCTGATTCAGGCTCTGTGGCCTAAGAGTCAAAAAGGAGAGGCGAGAAACGCAATAACTGATACATATCTTTTAAAATAAATACACATCAGAAAAAGGCTTTTGTTCTGGTTCAATGTAAAGTCATTATCAATGGATTTTAAAAGATCTATCATGTTTAATTTGACACAACAATCATGTAAAACAGACTGCAGGGCAGCCTTTTAATGCAGGTCCATCTTTTGATGTTTACTGCTGATTGTTTTACTGTTTGTACCACAATGTTACTCACAGAGACTATATAGTAAAAGGATGTCAACAGGAATTAGAAAATAATGATGCTACAACCAAAGGAAAAAAAAAAGAAATTCTTAAAATCATCAATAAATTTTATAAATATTTAATTAAAAAATAAGTGAACAAATCATACATATATACTTGCATTAAAATGTTGCTCCAGATTCCTTTGGTAAAAAATCAAAAGAATGTAAATCAAAGGAAAAAAAAACATAAGCAATAATGTGGCCAGACGAAGTTGATCTCTGATGGCCCCTCTACAACAGTAATTTAACTTTTTTCTGATTCTAACATCTATTTTCTTCTCTGTGCCTAATTTCTCTTCAAAAGCAGACACTACATTCTGGATGTTGATTTCACTGTAACATATTTACATAATTATGAGCAGATAGTTTTTTACTTGTCAGAGTTTGTTTTTAGGACATCACCATGCTTTCAGATCTCAGCTGTTACCTTGGTGAGGAAAAAATTAGCATTATTAAAGCTGGGGTTGGAAGAACCTCCAAGGGCAGGAGGAGGGTTAAGATGAAGCCCTGAGGCAATGCTTCTCTCATATTTTTCTAGCTTAACAGAATTTACCAACCCTAGCTTTGATAGAAATGATGAACAAATAAACAAAAATAAGATCAAAGTTTTATTAAACCCTAATTTTTCTTTAAACACCAACAAGACAGAAGTTGTTATGGGATTTGGTAAAGTATTGAAGAATGAGCATTATTTGTCTCTGATTCTGATTCGGGTCTTTACTTTTTAAAGTGAGTTTGTGAAGTCACACAGGCAGCTATTTATCCACAGAGCTGTGTAAGCACTGAAGAAAGGTCTGGATGCACCCATTATCGTACGGCTATAAATGGACTTTTGGTATTTCTATAAACCAGTCACAATCTTTTTGTATGGTGGCCAGTCTGGGATGCAACAATGGGGATTTTGAAAATGGTAACATTAGTGGAAGGGAAGGAGAACGCAAGCTGAAAATAGTCACTCAGTGGCAGGCTTATTCATTGTCTGGATATGGGGAGTAAGACCAGAGTTCAGGTGAAGGCAGCATCAGTCCTGGAAGATGAAGGAGACTCATCCTGTTGTGTCTGCAGTGTAAACGAGACCACTGAGAGGATCAACACTGACATTTAATGTGCTGCTGTTGAAGAGAGATGTACAGCTGCAGGGGCCAAAATAGACAGAGAGACTGATGAGAGAGAGAGAGAGAGAGAGAGAGAGAGAGAGAAAGGGAAAGAGAGAGTGAGAAATTGATGAAAGAGGTGTTTGGAGCTGCGGGGCGGGATGCAGCAGCCGGTGTCGTGGTTAAACTGGTCGTCCAGCATCACAATAAAGCTCCAGTCAGGACAGAATACTGATGAGGACAGACACACCTCCGCTTTCTCCTCTACCGCACCTCCACTCTCTCCTACTTCAATCCCTCGTTTTCTCACTTTCGACACTGCTCCTCTGCTAGTTTTTCTTCTTCCTGTGCATATTTTTACATTCATCTACTATTCTTTTTTTCTTTCTGCATACCTTCCTTTCTCTCTTTTACCTTCCATCCTTCCCTCTCCTCTCTTTCCTCCTATTTACAGTACATTTTCCATCCTTTGGCTATCCCTCATACTTCCTCTGTACCCTTTTTCCTCTCTTCTTTCTCCTTCCAGCTCTTCATATCGTTCTCATCCATCCCTCCTCTCTTCCTTTCTTCCTTTCTTTCTCTCTCTGCGGTCATCTAGTCATTGATTGCGTGGCAGTGAGGCAGCTGTATGAGGATCAGTTCTGTCTCTGCAGTCTGAGGGTGGTGAGGCGCGGACGAGGCAGTACATTAACGAGGATCCCACCGTTAACGAGTCACTTTTTAAGACTCTCATAAAAAAGAAAAGAAAAAAATCTCCAGCAGTCTACCACCATAAATTGAAGGAGAAATCAGCATGTCCTGGCATGACAGGACAGAAAGTGTGTTTGTGAGTGTGTTTCAATGCACGTCTGTGTGAGTCTTTGCTGATGACATTGTCAGAACAGTAATGGGTTTAGTTTCTGTCTCAGACCTCAGGGCTTCAGCTTATCAACACCTCACTATCACACTACA
This sequence comes from Acanthurus leucopareius, assembly GCA_029814765.1. NCBI lineage: Eukaryota > Metazoa > Chordata > Actinopteri > Acanthuriformes > Acanthuridae > Acanthurus > Acanthurus leucopareius. Next base: position 376,387 of record JAQMCX010000025.1, read on the forward strand.
ACTCCTGGTTAGATTGTATATTTCAACAGAACTTACAATGTGTTTACATCTTCCTAAAGATTCCTTAAGAGCTTCTGTTAGTTTAAATATTATTTAAGAGCTCCAGACCCCTCACATATTTGTACAGAACTCCAAAATGTTTCTTGTTAAAGTATTTCTATGAATCATATATAAATCCAGATGTGTCAGTGTATTGGTACAGAATTGTCTTTGGACAGCTACAGCATTTCAGTTAGGTCTGTGTTTGCAAGAGATGTGTGTGAGAGACCCTAGGGTGGTTGCAAAACTTGCAATACATGCAAAAGGCCCATTCTGAGTCCAGTGTTGAATTTATTGGTCCTACTGTAAAAAACATGGTGCCTAAATTTAACACACCAGATTTTAAGTGTATTTCTGAAAACATAATAATGAACACACATAATAGAAGCTCCTTATGTGTCCATCAGACTGCAAAGATGTTATCTGACCACACCCTTCACCACCTCCTGCCAGGGATGGAGGTCAGATTAAAAGGAATGATTTTAGGGTCACAGTTTGCATTTTCTGTCTATCAGCAGTGAAGACTTCATTTTTCCTTTCCGCCACATAACTTCTCAGAGGCCGTACTCTGCATTTAGCCACAATAATCAGGTTGGTTGGAACAGGAAAAAAAATCATTATTATTCACTTTATTCCAAAAACGATTTGACAACAGGCCTGAAATAATAAGTGAGAAGTGAGTTTCATTCCTGATATGTAAATAACCATTTATAGTTCCACACTTCTATCCTTCTCTTCATATATGCACCAACACAACACAATTTATTTCTCTTTTTCTGGTTGTCCTTGTTTCTCCCTCGCTTTCTATAAATACTGCTGTTTCTGATTCATGACTTTTTCGACCCCTCAGTCTTTAGACCTAATAACTCTAATTTCTCACCATCTCTAAGTATCTCTGTCATTTTCTCTCTCTCTGTCTCTCTCTTTACATACAGTATATTCTCTTCCTTTTTTCTCTTTCTACATATATGTACTAAAACCCTATAATTTACTCAAATGATTAAATCCCATGCCTCTCCCCCTGTCTTCTTTGTATTATCATGGTCTTTTTTCTCTTAATGCTCATCTCTTTTTTGTCCCTACTGTCATTTTTTCTCTTTTTCCTGCCTCCATCTCTCTTTCCATGAGCTTTCATTAAAGTCCATCAAATGTCCGCTTTTCTCTCCCTCTTCCCCTCTATGCTGTTTTTCTCTCTTGGGGCTCCATATACGACCTTCATCTCCCCTCTCTTGCTTTTCTTTTTCATCACTCCTTTCCCCTTTTAAAGAAATCTCAATCAAAGACAACTAGCAGAAGTTAAAAATATTGTTCTAAAAAGTTTTTCAGTGAAATCATTCTGTAAATTTAAGAAGGTTAAGAAACTGTGGTGAGCTAAGTGGTCTCTTTTGGCTTTTCACTGAGACTATCATCGCATTATGAGGGGTAAAAAACCACAGAAATGTGGCATTTTTATGCAAGTAATAAAGGATTTATGTCAGCTGCAGGCTGCCTGGGTAGCAGAGGAGGGCCGGCTGTTTAATTCATAAGATGAAACTTGGCTGAGAGTTGGATGTGTTTCATTTATCTCACTTCTACAGCCCATAGTCTGCAGGAAGTACTAATGAGTCTCCCTCGCTCTCTCTCTCTGACACACACACGCACTCAAAAACACACTTACCCACATACACACATATATATACACCCACACAAACATACATGGTAACAGCAATGGGTGTAAACCACACAATAAGCATAAGTGTATACACCTGAAGTTCAGTGCATGTTAAGAACACAGATGGTTTATGACCCTTGAAAATTTTTTTGATTGAATATTTCTACGCTCAGTGTTGTTAGATACAGATTGGTCTAACTGTCAAATTGTCACTATAAAATCTGATTCTCTTAATAAAACTACAAGAACTAATTAAAAAAAAACAACTCAAACAGCTACCTTAGGTAATATTTTATACATAATGTCTCCAAAAGCATGAAATCTATGTCAAGGGGAACATTTGCTTGTAATGCTATCATAGCTAATCCTGCTGTTACTGCTTTAGCAGTTACCACTGTCATGTCATACTTAAAATGCTATATAGTTGCTTTTATCTATGCATTTGCAGGCACATGACAGCTCACTTACATATCTAAATTTGCATATTTCGGTTTTGCATGTCCTCAGCAATTGATGCTATGCATCCACAAGATGCAATACTTACATGAATGGTAGGGGCAGTATTGAGATATGACAGGGTCTGGGGTCAGTTGCACATCAGCAACAGAAGGCAGAAGGCTTTGGGGAAAGACTAGAAAAAGCCTGCAATGGCTTGATTTAAGGACCTTAAATGTAATTTACAACGGAACTGCAGCTTTTGCAGCCATTGTCTCAGATCTCTGGTTAGATTTAGACTGCTAACCTCCTGGAGTGTCTTCATGATTAATATTTACACCATACAAATCCATTGACAATGAAAGAATACAAACATATAACGTTCACAAAGAAGACAGTTGTAGAAATGTACATGTAGTTAAAAAAAATCTGAATGTCTTTACCTTGAGGGTGTCTAATATGGCCACTAAAACCACTACAGTTACTGCAGTGGCCGTGGCTATTTCCACCGTTACTTCTACTTCTGATTCTTCTTCTGCTTCTAATGATGATAATTCTGTCCTTGCTGTTATATATTTGCTACATATGACTAATGTTAAAAGGCAAGAAGATGAATACTGTGTATCCAGTTCCCACAACTGTACAAAAACTATGCCAAAGCCAGCCGTCCTGAGCTATGATTTTAATTTGTACATTAAGTTACATTATGCTTTTTGTATCATAATATAAACCTAATTCATTTAAAAGATGAATAAATGAAAAAACAGTGTCAACAAAAATGTGCATTAACGATGAAAATCATCTAGGGGGGGATTTATCTTACGTGTACCTGGGTCAATTATTTCACCCATGTCCCATCTGCTCATAGAGAGGCAGGATACATGACCTACACTGCAGCCAGACACCAGGCCATCGAGATGTTTGGGTTTTAAATTAGAAAAGCTCTTTTGTTATTCATCTCTATATTATCAGTGACCTTTGCATGATCATACCTGTCAGAGACCGCGTGACTGCACTCTCATATAGAGGAACTCCCTCTCCAGCATTATTGAACGCCTTCAGGGAAATCACATAGTGTGAACTTGGCTCTGAAAGACAGACAGAGAGACGGAGAGGAGACAGATCAAGAGACAGGAATAAAGAGAAATTTCAAGGGATATTTACAACATAGAACTAAACATTTTAAGATATGAACGTTTGGATAATTCAACTTTTATTTCATTCTCCTTCTACATGCTTCACTACACATATTTACTCACTGAATTTCAAAGTCTGACAAAGTGAGAGAATTTGACCCTCATTCTGCAGGAAAACAGAGAATGTACAGTGTTTACTCCAAAATATGTCCCTTTCTGCCAAAAAAAAAACCACTGTAGAGATGGAAATTAGTTCATATACGTTATAATAACTGCCACAACTCTTTCAGCTTTTTCTTTGCTTCCTTTTTTGTTTCATGTTGTTTATTTATAGTCTAATTGGTCTCTTCATGCATAAAAAGAAAACATTTAACAACAAGAAGAAGCAAGTAACTAATTAATCAAATAAAATTATAATAAACACGCATTTTCAGCGTCTGGCATGTTTGACACTGAAATGTAGTTTCCCTAAAAAACAAATAATTATTTTAGAAAACTGACTCAACATGAACACCAGTCCAAATCCTGGTTGATGGTTGTGGTTGAGGTGACAAAATTTAGTTTTCTCCTATTTGTTTTTTTTTTTTGCTGTCTTCTCCTAGTTTAAAGGATGTGATGTTCCTTTCTCAGTCCTGACCTGTCTTTATCACCAGAGCTTCATCCAGCATTTTAAATACACTGTAGGCATGAGTCCTAGATCGACTAGAAGGATTCAGGGGATAGGCTTTATATTGTGCTGTTACTTAAAGTTAACTGTTTTGAATGTGTAAGTCAGGTGGAGTACAGTCTATGAAGGGCTGCATCCAGGCCCATCATTCATGGCACTGACCAAACTTGCTTTGAAAGACAGATATGCTCGAAGCACCCCTTTCATTATTATAATTTGATACTGTTTTTAATTATCTAGGGAGGATGCCCATCACCCATATTACCAATACCACACTAGCAAGGTCATATCATGTGTGTTTTCAAAGAGCAACCAGTAATCAAACACAGATTTGACTGATCTTACATGTATGTAGGTTACAGCTCCCTCGCCTACGGAGTGAACGGAATGAAAGAAACATGCTGTTTGTGTGCATCTCTTTACATGCATGTCACATAACGTAGTGTGTTAGCGGTGCCAGCTCTGTTCACAACACTCCACATAACTTTGTTGCTGGTTTTAGTGACTCTTCACTTTAATTTGACATTTTTAGATGTGTGTATTTACTTAGAATTTTAAAAAATTCAGTGAAAATATCAAGAACATGAACTCTTTTATCCCAGTGGTGGCTATGGGCCTGTTTGTCATGTGAAGACACAATAACTGTCGACATATGAGCTGATTGACATGCAGCAGCACATCCTGCCACAACTTGTGGCTCTTGATGTGATGATGCTGCATGTTCTCTCCATGTAGTGTCAAACCCTCACATCAGTTAAACAAACATGCCTGCTCTGCTCCCCAGACGCCCAACCATATGAATTAATGATCACTATGAATTATAAATGCTGCGTACATATGTGCATTTGGTCCCATGTGTGCATGCAACACGATGGCACAATTTTATTTTTCATTCCTCTTCCATTATGAGACCTCAGACGGAAATTTTCAACCATGTATAAAAATTAACCCAATTTGTTATTGTCTTTTACATGCAAATCGCTTGTTGCTGTCACTGGGGAAGATGTTTCCTCTTTTTCAACCTTCACAATTAGATTTCCACCTCGAGCAGCTTTCTTATTAAATTTCTTTAAATTATTGATCGTAATTAAATGGAGATTTCATCATCATAATGAATTAATGGAATAAGGGAGCATTGTGTTGATATTGGCACTTTGTCCGAGATGCTGCTGGATTTATGTTAGATGAAAAATATTGGTGTTTATAAGTACATAGGAAATTCAATTCAAAAAACTATCTTGGTGATGAAACAACTGGAATGAAAAAGAACCAAATAAAAAGGTTTTGACACTGATGAAAATATAGAATATATGATCAGTCAGCGGCTCTTCCCTCCCTCTCTCTGCAGGGTCTCTCTGGCTTTGGGGGCTGCTGGATTAGAGGTTTCTAACACAGCTGCCACTTTGCCCTTTGGCGGGGCACTGAGCAAACACATGGTATTTTAAATTCACAGCGACATCTTGACCCACTGGAGCACTCCACAAAAATGAGTCACGTCACAATTTCTTCTACATGCTGTTTGTTCAAATTAAATTTACAATCGGAACTTTTTGATTAGATTGGATTGTAGAGTTTCTACAAGTGAGAGCCAGAGCTGACGGATCACAACCTTGGTTAGACCAAGTGCAAGTGTTAACTGCAGGATTCACTATTTTCTAGACCAGACATTGATAGCAGGCAGTGTGAAGAAACCTTTAAAATATAGATGAAATCTTTGTTAAACAGTAAGAAGGTGGCTTCTCCAGAAAAGGGCTTACTTTTTCAACAGGTACTCAAACAAAAACCAAAAACCAGACTTTAGGAGCAATTTGGTGCTCAGTTTTACCGAGGTTTTCAATGGAGTAGTATCTCTGCTTGCTATCCACTCGCACCGTCTCGGCGTAGGGACTTCCCACTCCGTAGCCAATGATGTAACCTCGAACTAGAATATTTGGGCTGAGGGGTGGAGTCCAGGACATAATGATGCTGTTGGGTAGTGGCCTGACATGCAAGGAGCTGGGCTGGTCAGGCACCTGACTCTCTGCAAAAACACAGATGATGAAAGTCACACCAAAGAAGAAGACAAGAGTGCATGTTGTCATGTCATTATAAACCTCAGTATTTCTTCAGCATGAGGTACAGCATTCAACCTTCACTGCTGGCAATTTTAAAGTGAATCCAGCAGCAGCAGCAGAGGCTGGTACTTAGAGCATTAGGAATAACAGATGCTAACCCTGTTTGCTGTGTAATAAGCCCTAATAAGCCCTGACACTTTGTGTTATTTCTCAGCATCAGATTAGATCAGATTAGCGTGCTCTCTGTCCTCAGGGGGAGAAGCCTCATATAACTTTATTGAGTGATAATCCATTGAAATAAGATTTGCGTCTCCCTCTGTCCCAGCCTGGAAACACAGTTAGCATGGATGTGTTTGTGTTTTATCTCAGCAGCTTCCTGCTGACCAGGACATCCTCCTCCTGAATTTCTGCCTTCAGTCAGTTTTTCTAATTATTCTGCTAGAAATTATGAGGTGACCAAACCAAAAGCTACCAGCCCATTTGTTTTTATTTTTTTGATTGTTTTTTTTGTAGATCTCTCTTCATTTCATTCTGTCTTTTTTAACTTAAACAACTTAAAAAACATTGTCCACAATTTGCACACCACACCTAAAGCTAGTGTCTTGTTGGTTGTACTGATGTTTGTGTCTTACTAAGTTTTGTAAAGCTGCCCTCCCATTAATAACATCTGATGAAATTAATAGTAGATGTTAGAGCTTCTGTGGTCATTAGTGACATAAATAAAAAAGGTAAAGGAAGAGTTTATTTTTCACTTAAACCAAAAGAAAAGGCAAGAAACCCAAAGTTATCTGTGCTTCAGCACTTTTTTTGCACCTTTGCTTTGGAACTGCAACCCCAACTCTGATAAACCTTAAGCTCACCTATCAAATGTACCTTATGAGCTCTCCAACCATTTATTAAATGGTTAGACATTTTTTAAAGTAAAGGGTTGTCTTTTTACTTGTATTCATTTTCTAATCTCTCATTTGGTATCTGCTGTTTGATGATCCACAACAAATTGAAAGGCAATTTTTCAGACTTATACCCAAACATTTCATTGTCAAATACATTTTATTTTCTCCTCTCCCTCTTTTACCTCCCCCTCCTCCTTTCAACCTTCCATCCCTCCTCCCCTGACGCTAATCTTCCCTCCATCAATCCATCTCAGCTCTTAACTGGTTAAATATTTATGTGTGTGTTGGGACACTGAAGGTATTTACATGTTGTACAGATCACAGCTATCACACACACTCACACACACACGCATGCACACATTCTCTCTCTCTGTTATTTCTTACCATCCAGGTCATTTTCTGGTGTTTCAGCGGTGTACCAGTCACTGGCTGGACCTGTTCCATTTGCTGTCATGGCTGCTACCTGGAAACTGTACTGACTGCCTTTCTCTAGACCTGAGGGGGGTTGGAGAAAGAAAGAGAGAGAGAGAGAGAGAGAGAGAGAAAAGCATGTTATTACACCTTACAAAAGCAACCATTAATGGTGTGTTATGTGAACTACACCCCTGTATGTATATCTACACATTTTCCTATGAAACTGATGGTTCCAGGTGTTCTGGTCTTGAATTGAGACCTGCTGGTCCAGATGCTTTACTACACTTAATAATATGCTTGTCTTGACATGAAGCTTGTTGGTTTTGACTCAGAATAACATTTGGTTGGTTTTATGTGACTTGTAAAACAACAACTTCATTCTACTGCTGGGAATTTACAGCAGTTTAAAATACTTCAGAAACCTGCAGCTCCATTCAGAGTGCTTCTTTGGTTTGGCTATCTTCAAGAAACAGAATCTGAAACTCACTGAGGTGTGGTTTAATGTGTTGTGCTTTAATCTCCTTAGTGAAGCTGCAATGTTTTATTTAATTTAATGAAATTCAGCTTTATTATCAGACGGTAAAAAGGAGTGATTATTGCTGACAGCCAGGCTTAGCAGGCAGATCAGATTCAACACACACATAAACACCTGTCACTGGAGAATGAAATTCTGTGCAGAAAAACAGATGAAGATAACTATCAGCAGAAAATAATGAAAAGGAGGATCAGTTTCATTCAAATCCTGCACACCTCAAATTGAAATAATAGCTTGTGGCAGTTTAAAAGCAGACAGCTGTGCGCGCACACACACACACACACACACACAAACTATACTAATTCAAATGCTGATTTCCTTTCCCAAAAGACAGAAACACGTGCCTCAATCACAAATACACACACACACACAAAAAACCCAGACACTAGGGAATTCAATGACACCCTCCATACACAGTCACACACAATGTACACTCTCTAAAGGAAGAGGTTTCACTGTACAGTCAACTATCAAAACAACTAGTCAGCACTGTGTATTGTTGTTCCCTGGAATGAACATTTATCTGTGGTTTTAGAACAGTGCAATAATAAGCAGTGGCAATGCATCTACAGCAGATCTGCTGCTGGGGGTGCTGTGGGCAGTTGTTGTTGCCTTCAGTATCCCAACTGAGAGAATTTCTTCCCACGGAACGGAGTTTCCAAGCAGAAATCTTGCTTACAATGAGCTAACATAGATACTCTGATACTCTGAGGTAAGGCTACAGTTATTTTCTAAGTTAATTCCTAAGCAGATATTCTATTTCAAATTGTTTAAAAAAGTCTTTGCAGTGCATCATCTTCTTGTTATTTTTGTGAAGCTTGGATTTGTTGTAATAATCCTTTTTAAAGAGACTCTTTTTATCCCTACGAGAAAGCAGTTGACTGGTACTGCAGTCAAAGTGTCTCCAGCTCATACAAGCTTGTTGGGTGTTTAGTCCAATCAGATTGTGGCTATAAACAGTCCCTCAGGATTAGCTGAGGACCCTGATAATTCACCTACCCACAGATATGATCTGCCTTCGTTGGTAAACCCAATACTGGTTGTACTCAAAAAAACTTTTGGACCAGATAGAGTCATTGTTAATGGATGAAAAAAATCCTTTTGTGACTAACTGACTAGTTTTTCACTTCTTGGAAGTACTGATTTCTAAATGCAGCAGCTGTAAAACACCCAAGTCATGTGATGCTCAATGAAAGCTTTCATCTCATCAGTTTCATCAGTTTTTCAGAATGAATTTTCTTTTGTTTGGTGACAAGACAAACAAAATTTATTTAGCAGAGAAAATGAGAACAAATGTTAATAAATAAGATAATTTAACTGGCTATTGAAAATAACACTAAACAAGCAGCTAATTTACTCCTGTTTTAGTAATATTTAAAACAAGCTTCAATGTCCTGATGTTTTCTGAAATTATCGACCCTTTTAAAAAAAGGTCAGTTACTTAAGCAAATAAGCAAATATCTGAACGTTTAAAAATATACCTAGACTTTGTGAACTTGCACTGCCTCACCTGTAAATAGGTACCAGAAGTTGTTAGGTTCGATGGCCTCTTGGTCTCCACGGCGACCGGTCTTCCTGTATTTGATCTTGTAGGCGCTGATAATGCCATTCTGGGAGCTGCGTGGAGGCGGCTGCCATGACACCTTGATGCTCTAAAGACAGTAACAACAAGGAAAAGGTTAAGTAAACTAATTGAGCTGCAATATATGCTCTGATCTGAGGACTCCCAGAATTAGGAGACAATGGGCCCCTGGGCACACACAAGTGGAGGACAAAAAGACCTCTCCTCCTACTGAGAGGGAAGACTCTTGGAACAAAAGAGACACAAAACAAGACTGCGCCTTTGTAGTCAAGGTTATTTTGCATTTTTGAATGAATTTTTTATCTTGTTTTGTATCTGTGTGGTTCTTTCAAAATTTTAATTTTTTGGTCCATGGCATTACTTTGTAATAATTTTGTGTCTGTTTGTAGTTGTTTTACACCTCTTTTTAAAATATTTTGTGTTTCTCTGTTGACATTACATATAATAATTATGTATATATTTGATGGTGTGGTAACCTCTAAAGAGCTTTTGAATATATTTAAGAGTTGCCGTGAATAAGTACAAATGTGTAATAAGGACATCCATGTGCTGGGTGTTGCAGCCTAAAGTGACTGCTTAAAAGTCAGTTGAGTCCCAGTATAATTTTCATTTTGATTGTGTTGCAGGTCTCAAGCTAAGAGCCCATAAAACAGATGAGTTCTGTTAAAATGGGAAAAATAATGGGACAGATGACAAATGCTTCTGTTTATGTGGCTTTGCTCCTCAGAATTCTATTTACCAATAATGCAAAACACCTCTTTTTCTTCCTTATTTTGTTTTTCTGCATGTCAATTTTATGTGACTTCACTGACACAAAGATCCACAATATCAAAGCAAAAACAAAGTACATAAGCTTGTGACTCCTTTACTTACAAATAAAACATGTTTTCCATTTAAATAATCCTAATTTCACTGAGTATATTACTGAATTAATGAATCCTCGTTCAGTCTATTAACTGAGATAGTGTTTACATCTAGTTTACAACGGCTACAAAGAAAACCTTACTTTTAAGTACAAATTAATGTATACTGACATTTTTTTTTTAACTTCACTCATAGTGGCTGATTGAGCTCAGGACTTGAAAAGACAAACTATTTTCTCCCCAAGTACTGAAAAAGTTCAAGAACACATGCATGAATCTGTAAACAAATGATAATATGTTTATTTAGAAAAGGCTGTTATATTAAGTAATAATAGGGTTTGACCCAATGCAAAATATCCTGAAGTCACAAACCAAAACCAGTGAGGGTCTTACAGTTACTTCATCTACACAACCCTTTAGCCGGCGCCATCTTGGGTTGCCTGCGACACAAAAGGGGAAAGCACACTTTTGCTTGTTCACAAAGCTACATGACCATGCTAATTTCCCCTGCAAAACCGACTCAACATTTACCTTGAATGTCAAACAACATGCAGAAACAGTTATGAAAGTTTTTAAAGTACACCAACCTGTAAAAACAACAAAAAAAAAATGAGTCAGGCAATAAAGCTTCCATTCAGTTTGCTCCGCGGAATGAGGAAACAGCAGGGGCCCTATCGTACGCTCTCCGCCGTGCGCCAGTGGCGCATTGGGCGGGAAAAGTTTCAAATTAATTCAGGGGAGTTTCCAGGTCAACTGTTGCCACCTTGTTCCAGGAGCAGCAGAGGAATCCTGGGGCCCTATCGTACACCCGGCGCAAACGCAGTGCGCCAGTGTACAATAGGGCTCTGTATTATGTATTTTTCTTTTACTTTGGTTATAATTTGATAAATCCAATCTTTTGAGTTATACTGTAGCTGCTGTGAGGCTACAGTGAGACCATCTGAAATGTTGGGTAAAAATCCTGGGGCCCTATCGTACACCCGGCGCAAACGCAGTGCGCCAGTGGCGCAGGTGTCATTGCTATCGTACACCCGGCGCAAACATCATTTTTGCCACAAGTGTACGATAACAAATCCACTTGCACCGGGTCTGTGTGCCCAGGGGCTGGAGGTCTGAAAATGAAGGCAGAATGGAGGTGTGTCCTGGCGCGTTTGCTATCTTACAGCCGGTGCATTGAGGTCAAATGGCGCTGGCGCACTGCGTTTGTGCTGGGTGTACGGTAGGGCCCCAGGAGTTTGTTTGCAAAGAGGGACTTTGAGAGAAGCGGAGTGCCACACTGCCTCCTACTGGCAATGCTGTATACCTGTATAGCGTGTAATATAAACAGGCCCTGCAAGTTGAAAGTGTTTACATTCACTGGATCACCTGGATTAAATTTTTGCCTTTTTAGGACATGCTTGGCACACTTTGTGTGTGTCACAATTGTCCAAACTACAATACAAAGACAGAGTTTTGTTGTTTTTGTTTTTTTAATTCTCTCTCTTTCTTTCTTTCTTTCTTTCTTTCTTTCTTTATTCATTCATTCATTCATTCATTCATGTATTGGTTAAAGCCCTGATGACTTAACTGCGACATTTTTAAAAGTAAGAAAAAGAAACCAGATGAAACTATACTGAACCTCTACAATCTTTACAATCATACCATGGGCAAGCATATGCTCACCAGGGAATCAAAATTATAAATAGTTCATTATTAAATTAGTTAAGAAGTTGCATGAATATATGGATGAAATAAATAAAATATTTGAAAGGACAACTTTAACCAACTGTTATCAGAATGCATCACAACAACATTACGTAAATGCAACCTTCTGTTTGGGCCTTGGCCTTGTATTAATCCAGGGAGGTGTAGGCAAAGAGCACAAGCAGCAATAAGCAAGAATGAGCAGACAGGCCCATTTTTTTTTCTGTTGTATTTTCAGTTTTCCTTCTGATGAGTCTGATTCAGAGCTGGTGTCTGTATTTTCTGTTTTTACCTAATTGCCCTTCTAAAAGGCAGTGGGTGTGTCATAGATTAAATTTCACTGCACGTTTGTGTGTGTATGTAAGTATATGTCACATACATTTCTATTTGTACGTATATGAGCGTGGATCTGTGCATGTGTGTGTTTGTTTCAGTGTGTTGCATGAATTTTAATTGCTTTATTTGCATGTTAACAACCCACCTCTCTCTCTCACACACACACACACCCACACACCCACACACATACACACAACAGATGTTTACTCGCCCCCAGTGTGCTCTGTGAGACACCTGCCATCAAACATTCTGCTGAAATACTCAGTATGACCCTCTCTGTACGTGTTTGTGTGTGTCTGTGTCATGGGCTCAGCCTTAATGAATGAAGATTAATGGATTAGAAAGTTAAATAAAGATCCATCTCTCTCTATCCCTATTGTATTTATCTTTCTCTTTTCTCAATACTTATTATATCTTCTCTCTTAGCTTTTTCTGCTAGTTGTGTATATGTTATTTGTACTATTACTCTTGAGACTACTTTTAATGAAAAATTATTATCAGTTATTACTTTATTGATCTAATGATTTACAATGAGGTTCAAGAAAAGTTTAAATAAATGGTAGGCGTAGTAATACACCTACCAGCCAATCAGAAAGCTGTATTTCTGTTGCTGTGGTAGAAATTTCCAGTAACAGCACAAATTGAAGTGGATTATCATTTTATACAGAACACGCACAGCTCAGAACCAGACGGCCACTTACACATGTACAGATTGTATCACACACATTCACACATCTGGTGTTGTTGTCGTATTATCATACATACACGTACACACAAACACACACACTCAGAGTAATGGTGTGTGTATTTCCTCCATCAGCTGTGGTGTAAGTCAACGGGCCAACGAGCAGTTTAAATATTCAGCCAGTGCTACTGTGATGACGGCCACAGAGGAATTCATTAACATTTAGCTGCACCTGTTCCCTCTGCTGCTCCTCATCCTGCTAATTGATTACAGCAGAACTGATTACTGAGAGGGAGGAGGGCAGGGAGAAGACAGGCGGAAGGACGGAGGGAGAGAAAAAGAAAGGGACAAATTAAATAAATGTGTCAGCTAAATTCCTCCGGTTACTCTCTCTCTCTCTCTCTCACTGGTTGGGCGTCACCATGCGCTTCATTAACTAATTAGCCACTTTGACAGGACACAGTTGGATGTGAGGTCTCCATGGAAACGATATAGAAGTTAAATCCATGTTGAAACAACTCCCACGGAGACGCAAGGAATGCATATGCAGAAAATCTACAGCTACTATTCAACTATCGACTGCTACAGTTTATACTTTATTACAAATGTTATTACTGTTGCTATGTCCACTTACCTGCTAATTCCAAGATAGCTATAACTGCTGCTGCTTCTACTGTTACTACTGCTGCTGGATACACACTAAACATTTCTGGATTTTTTTTTTTTTTAATCAAAATTTGTTTATAATTCTTCCCTTACATTTATATTATTTGTTAATTTGTAACACTGGTTGTGTAAATCTGTGTCAACAGCTTCATCATCCCAATGACAACACAGTCTGTCCTCTCTTGGCGTCTGAGTCTGAGTCTGTCTTCTGTGTTCCCAGACCATGAGTACTCTGTATTTTGTATATGTTTTTCTTAGATTCTCATTAGCGAGTGACTAAGGCAATCTGTCACAATATACTTTATGTTCAGGGACAAATATTTTCTGTGGTTTGTGTCAATAACACATTCTAACAATTGAATTATGTATTTTTCTTTTACTTTGGTTATAATTTGATGAATCCAATCTTTTGAGTTATACTGTAGCTGCTGTGAGGCTTGCTGGGGTTTATGATGTGAATAGGCAGCATCTCTCTTTTTATAATATGGCTCCAGAATTTAATAGATCTTTTTTTTTTATTATTAATTTAGAAGTAAAGGACATTTGCTGAATTCAGCCATGCATACAGAGTTTAGGGTTCTTCCCTGCACTTGGAAAAAGGGGCTTCAAACGTCAGCTCCACACCATGCAATCAATCTTCTAATTGAATTGAATATTTTGAGCCATGTCCTCACTGGAATACTTAAACCAAATGCTTAATGGCACCTCTCCTCTCTTTGAAGTCTTTTGACACAGAGCATAAGTTTCCTCCTCAATTAATTGGTAAACCCCAGGTCAGCATATGTATTTGAGACCATCTGAAATGTTGGGTAATTTTCCGTAACTTTGATCTTTTTTGTCAGTGGTCAGATTTCTCTATATGCAAGTTCGATATAAAAGCTTACGTAAAAACTTGCCTTTCAACTGTTACTGTTGGCATCCACTGCTACTTCCAACCATCAACATAAATAAAGAGGAGAGACATGATAGATCCTCATAACTTAAGTTAAAACATTTCTATTGCCCCCTGGTGTCTGGCTGCAGCATAGGTCAGATGTTCTACATCGATATGAGACAGATGGGACATGGGTTTAAGAAGAAAAAGAAAAAGAAAATACACATCAACTAAACATCCCCAAGAGATGGTTTCTGTCTTTTTATGAAGTTGATAATACACTGGTGTGTCTAAAGTATTTGTTTTTTTCTGATAAATTTGAGTTTTATTAGTTATTTGAAGTGAAAATGGAGATGTTATGCAATGATTAACAGACAACCCTAAGCCCTGATTAAGTCAGACAGGTGTCTATGAGGGACATCTATATGGCTGTTCTATCATCCTATCAGTGCTGTGCAGACTTGGGCTCCTAACGACATCACCACCCCAAGATAGC
>JAQMCX010000025.1:392732-408729 GCA_029814765.1 Acanthurus leucopareius
AGTGGACACAAGTAGAACAGCAGTTTATTGAAAAACTGCAGCTCATTTTTAGACTTTACATAATCATCCCTCGGGCCTGATTAAACCCGTTTGCGGGCCTGATCCGGCCCGCGGGCCGTACGTTTGACACCTCTGCTCTATGGGGTTTAAGTCTGGAGATTGACTTGGCCAGTCTAAAACCTTCCACTTCTTGCCCCTGATGTGTTCCTTTGTTGTTTTGGCAATGTGTTTTGGGTCATTATCTTGCTGCACGATGAATGATCTCAGTATCAGTTTGGTTGCATCTTTGTTTAAATTGGCAGACAAAATGTTTCTGTAGACTTCTGAGTTCATTTTGCTGCTGTCATCATGTTTTACATCATCAATGAAAATTAATGAGCCCGTCCCAGAAGACACCATGCAAGCCCAAGCCATGACATTACCTCCACTGTGTCTCACAGATGAGGTTGTATATTTGGGATCATGAGCAGATCCTTTCTTTCTCCAAACTTTAGCCTTTCCATCACTTTGGTAAAGGTTAAACTTTGTCTCATCAGTCTATAAAACTTTGTCCCAAAATTTTTGAGGCTCATCTCTGTACTTTTTGGCAAATTCAAGCCTGGCCTTCCTATTCTTCTTGCTAATGAGTGGTTTGCATCTTCTGGTGTAGACTCTGTACTTTTGTTCATGAATTCTTCTGCAAACAGTAGATTGTGATACCCTCACTCCTGCCCTCAGGAGGTTGTTGCTGATGTCACTAACAGTTGTTTAGGATTTTTCTTTACAGCTCTCACAATGTTTCTGTTGTCAGCTGCTGCCATTTTCCTTGGTCTACCCATTCTACGTCTGTTATTTAGTACACCAGGGGTTTCTTTCCTCTTCAGGACTTTCCAAATGGTTGTACTGGTGTGAAATCTTCTGTATTGATGCTGTATAGATGTTGATGAAGGAATCTCCGTTGACAGTGACTTGATTGCACATAAAGAAATTTATTACAAAGGAGTACAGTATCGATCAGGCATCCTGGTTTGCCTGAGAGAGCATTCAAAGCCAATGTGAATCTCTGACGTACAGCTCAAACATTTCACTTATGTAGGCCTGGCAAAGCTTTTTTCTTAACCAAAGAATGCAACTCTAAACAGGTGAAAACAATCAACCACTTTCCTTTCTATGAATCCTGCACCTGGGGTCCCACTCCTGATAAGAGGAATCGACCCCATATATTATCATATGTTGTCAACAGCCCTATCTAATGGAATTCTACGTGTTCTGGACTGTGCTTGCAGCCTGGAATTACATTCACTTGATGAGTGTTCTCTGAACCCTTTCTTTTCAACAATAATTGGAAAATATGTCTTTACAAATGTTTTATAAGGGTAGTTTCATTCCATCCATTTGATCTTTTGCCTCTGTCAAAAGACCCTGTGTATACAGTATAAGCTATATCTAAAGTTACTGAATATTCAGTTTTTAACACTATTTAATGGATAAATTAAATAGTGTCATGTCATGGATACCTAGACTATCCTCAGTTCACTCATTGTAGACTGATGCCATATGTTTTGACTTTTTTCAATCGATAACACAAAAATCTGAAAAATATACAGTCCTAACTAGATAACAGATCACAGCCCATCATTGGACAAAAATCTCTCTTGGATTATCCTAAATCTTTGAGAAGAGGTTCTTTGCAAGCCCCTTATAAAAAAGGAGAACCGGAGTCATTCCTGGGACAGAATGCAAAAATTTATAGGCAATGATTTGAGTAAATTATGCATTGTTGTAAGTATTTCATTACATTCATTTTTTGTTCATTTTAAGTTCATAATATGTATAAATTAGGGATAGACTGATTATCGGCCGGGCCGATATTCGGCATTTTGACGCATATGGGCATCGGCCTTTTTTTAAAAAATCCGACAGCCGATAAGAGATTAATTTAAAAATGAGTTATTTTGGTCTTAACGCAGCCGCTCCTCTCTGTCTGCAGCTACTACTCTCCAGCATTGTCCCACCCACAGCACCGTCTGATTGGTTACACACAGAGCCACGGCAGGGGTAACAGCCAATCAGCAGAACTTTGTTTAAGTTTTCATTTAACTTTATAAGACGTGCTGCTGAGCCTGGGCGCTCCCTGCAATTTTTGTTAGAATTTTAAAACTGTGCTGTCTTTGTTTGACAATCTTGGTTTGTTTCTGTTTTTTTAATTATTATTATATAGGATAATTGTGCGTGTGTGTGAATTTTGGCTAAAGGCTGTACCCTTATCACCTTCCTGTTGATTAACTACAGAGCAGCAATCGAGTTACAAAGGTTAAAAAAATCGTTGATCCCTTGCACAGAGTGTAGGCAACATATATCTGCGAGTATTCAAGTGCACATGCGTGGCATATTGTTCTCCATTATTTTGTTAATATCGTGATAAGTTTGTTTGAGTTGTTTATCGAACTTTGATGCTAATGGTTAGCATTGCAATGTGTTTTCCCATAGACATTAGCATTAAGCTAGCGGACTTTCAAAAGACACGTACGTTGTTGAAAGACACAAGGTTGTTGAGTTGTTACAGATGTTTAACTTTATTCAATGGTGTTTAACATTGAATAAAGTTTCATTTGTTTAACTGCAATGCAATGGTGCATATATACAACACGTTTCATATATATCTCACTTTTATTGTATTTTTTCTCAGTTTTACAGTGCTTCATTTGGAGTCAATAAAACATGGGTAAAATCACAAAGCCTTGTATCTGTGAAGAACTGTTTACCTACCTGCTAAACTGAACCAGACGTTTAGGGAGGGCAGAATAAAAACAAAGATGTCTATTGTCTAAGATAAAAAAAAACTTTAACATGTTGCAAATCTGAAAAGCTGTTTAATAAACATATCCTTAAAAGCATTTAAACGAAGTTAAGTGTTGGAGTTTGTATTATTCAAAATTTTAATGGTAATATTTTCACTTTTACTGCATATGAATATCAGCTCCAAATATCAGTTATCGGCCTTCTTGACTTCTAATAATCTGTATCCGTATCGGCCCTGAAAAAACCATATCGGTCTATCTCTAGTATAAATACACACAAAAAACATACATATATCTACATACATACATATTGTTATGTATACAAACACACATTAACACACACACACACACATTTATAAGTAATAAAAAGAGATAGAGAGGTTATTAAGCATCAGACTGTCACACAGGTAAGGAGAGGTGTCACTGAAGGTGAGTTGATTGAAAGTGGTCAACAGCAGTAATGATTTAATCAATAAAACCGTGACCACTGAGCTCATTCCTAATCACTGGTAAGAGGATATCAAGCATCAGACTGTTACACACGAAAGGAGAGGTGTCACTTAAACTGAGTTTATTGAAAGTGGTCAACAGCAGTAATGACTTAATCAATAAAACCATGACCACTGAGCTAATTTCTAGTAAGAGGTTTTGTTGTTACTTATGCTGAAATGTTTGCTACCTGTAAGATACTTTATGTGAAATAAAGTCTGCCCAAAATATACCAATTCCCAAAAGGGTTGTGATTTGGTTATTCAATAATAGGCCACACGGTTGAGCTTGAACTTTAATCAACCATACATGATAGCACATTTATTTTCATTATTTCTTCTTGACATTTACACTGTCCCAGTAAGGATCAAAAATATGATATGTATACCTGAATGAACCACAGTAAGTGTGGACTGACTCCCTTCAGAGCATCAAGCAACCACCATGGCTTCTTATCGTTAAGTTGGATCAAGTTTAGACTAAAGCTAGCTAACTACCTAAGAAGGCGTAATGAACACAACTAAGGTCCCCGCTGGGACTGATAAAATCTTGGTGAGATTCCTGCTGATGTCTTTAGTTTGATGCTTGAAAAAAAATTCAGTGTCCCTTGGCTAGACTCATAAATTATTTGGTCTTGACCGAAAACAACACTATTTGAAGGAATATTGCTTTATGAAAAGTTTAGTTCTGTTGACAAAAATGTAGAAAAGTGACAAACAGAAATCATAGTACATAGATTTTTCTGGAGTGCAGGCTTGATCCGTCTCCTTACAGCTTTGCTGATAAAGAAGTTGTGTGGTAGAACTCAGGTCCTGGTGTCTTGTGCTTACAGTGGTCACTGTTTGTGCCTCTGATGACATTTCTATATTTGAACCACTGCAGTAATCATTAAAACAATTAAAAAGTTCAATTTAAATGACTACTGGAATGGTTCAAATATGGAAATGGCATGAGAGGCATTTGAGTCCTGGTAATGCTTAAAATATCAGTGTTAAAACATTTTTTGTGGGTTTTGTAATTTGTTTGTCTTGTTTTTTGTTTCTATTTTTTAATTTATGATGCAACTGTTTTGTGTTTTGGTACTAAAGTTTGTGACAGTTTGACCTATAACCATATTGGTGATGTAAACAGGCACTATAATGTTGACCATGAGTAGTAGATTTAACTATGGTCAACAATCAGCTAAATTTTGGCTGAAACATCTAAGAGAAGTTCAATCTAATAATCACAAAGAATGTATTAGAGATACAAGAAGGCTCCACTCTATTCTGTGATTAAAAGGACAAATACAGAGACTGTAAGCATTGTATGTGTACGATGTTTGTGTTAGATTGAGCTATGACTCCTGAGGTGATTCAGTTATTATGTTTTAAGGGTAAATAACTTATATTATTATTATTGTGGCTGTTGTTGTTATCATTTTGGGGATTTAGGTGATGTATTTCTTTACATAAATGTCATCCTCAATGCAAAAGTCTTGCTTGTAAATTGTTAATGTGGTATAAACACCAGCTCTTCTTCCACCAGCCTGATGTTTTCTTTACCTCTTTTTACTGCTTCTCAACAAACATACATCTAAGGCCACAGAGACGTAGGGGTGTGGAAACGCATAATGTCAGTATTGTCAAGAGGATGGAGGGATACAGTCTGTGGTTGAACCAGTGTCAGCATGAGTTGCAATACCATCAGCCAATTCAGATCTTGCTCACACTTTGTCCAGCTCACTGGAGTTGGCCTCTGGTCCAGCAGGACCTAGTTCACACAAGTGGAAGAGTGTCTCTTCACTGGCCTCTGCTTCTGTCAGAGGCTCTAGGCGGATCAGGAAGCTGCGAGTAGGCTGCCTCAAATCCGAACTGGTGTCCAGCAGTCTTGAGGGTAACTCAGCCTCCACAGAAGTACAAGAGCGTAACTCAGCCTCCACAGAAACACAAGAGCTGGATGACGGCTTAAGCTTGGTGTTTGAGAAACTAGTGCTGCTGCTGCTGCTGCTGCTGCTGCTGGTGACTAGATCCACCTCCACAGGAGCGCAGCCATCCAGGAGGGCCAGAAGGGGGCAGGAGGTGTACTGGATCAACTGCTTATCTAAACATATGACAAAAACAAAAACACAGGAAAAATAACAACTGATTCGAATGCATCATTATTCAAAGACACCCCCTTCGTGAAGGTAGCCCTGTTGTAATTTATGTGCAAATCCCTGTGAAGAATTAAATAGAGCCAAGCCAGACAAGAAACACATATGGACTACGCCTAAAAGCCTGCATAACAAATGAAGACTTGCACTGACTAATGACTACGGGCACCAAGAACTGACCCCTGCAGTTTTGGGTGTGTGGAGGTGGGATGAGTTATCATAGCAGGGATGAAAGATAGAGCTAATAAAAAATAATGGTGCAGGTAGATGCAGCAGCCAGGTTTTCATCAACACTTAGCAGTAAAACAAAGACTTATAACAGAATTAAGACTCTGTGTTTAGGGAACGATAACCTCTGACATACACCTGGAGAGTTTTCCTCTATCCTGGTTGAGATAACTTGCTTAGTGGATGCAGACTTAGAGCAAGACAGAGGCGAGACAGGCACTGAGGGGACGGATGCAGAGTTGAGGCAGGGGAAGGGTGCAAAGATCTGGGTCACGCTGAGAGTGGTCTAGCATAAACCCAGTGTCTTTCTTGCTAGCCTCAGCTCATCAGACAGGCCTAGCCTAGTCTGATGAACATGAACTGATGAAGCCCCTTGGATAAAAGGCGAAACGTCTTCACAGACATATTACCGAGTTGGACACAGTGTCCACAGCAGTAACAAAAAGCCTTTGGATTGATTTGGCAACACTGTAAGGTGGTTCTCTTGTGTCAGAATGAACCAGTCTCTCTCTTAGATTGCATCAGCATTTGAAAACACAAGATTCACGATTCACTACCGCCAGTGAGAGAGAATTATCAGAGGGTAGTGACATGGAGGAACTGATCAAGACATCCCAGCTTTTTTTTTTTACAACTGCACAGAGCAACCAAGGAAGATTCAGTGGGGGCACAAGAGGATGCCACAGTGCCCACTATCATCTGCTGCTCTCAACGCAACAGAAAAAGACAGTAATTAACATTTCTAATGTGAGTCTCTTTCAAGATGAAATATCTGTGTTAAGAGGGTAAGGGTCTGCCCTTCTCTCCCTCAAACAACAAATTTTAAATGAAACTTGATGCATTCAAATTCTTTAGACATCTTTTTTCCACCAGGTCAGGTGTTTTCTCAGCTTATGCAGATAAGGATTTAAATTTTGGAAATTAACATCAATAGAGAAGCAACTCCCTTTCAAAAAAAGTCCTTATTTATTGGCTTTTATTGTGGGAAAAGCAGGCTTTTTCCCCAGAATGGTGAATGTTGAGTTGATCTTTCTTTATATACCAATATACAAGGTGTGTAACTTGACTAAGCATAAATGATTTTGAATGAGTAGAACTAATATTTGATAAGTTAGTAAGAGACCATTTTTACTTTTAAAATGATTTGATTTATAAATCAAAATTTTTGTGAAATGTAACAGATTTAATGCAATGTAACAGTGTGAAATGTAATCTGTAGTATGGCTTTACTTTGAAAAAAAAGCAGAGGTCTTTCCAGTTCTATTTGTGGCAAACTTTGGTTAGGTGATTGGGCAGAATGTCAGGCAGAATGCAGTGCAGTGCAGCTGCAGGTCTTGGGTAAGTTAGGAACTTTACAGAAAGAGACACCCACACACACATAAAAAGGTGTCTTCAAGATGATACTGAAAAGGCCTTTTGGATAAGAGACATAAGGTCTTTAATCCTACCCCCTATACGCACACAAGCACACTATGCCGGGACAGTAATTTGGAGGAATTTTGGTTTCAGTATCTTGTCCAAGGATACTTTGACATGAAGCTTGGAGGAGCTGAAGATCAAACAACCAACTACCAATCAGTGGATGACCCACTTTACCTCTTCAGCTATGGCTGCCTCAACCATATTTTGCTGGAACGTGCTCTGGGGAAACCTTTCTCTATTAATGGCTTGTCACTTACCTCAGAACAGGATTCTTAGTAAACATAGAGCAGTATTTAAGTTGGTATTATTTCAGAAAAAGTTTTTTCACATTTGAATCTCTGAATTGTTCCTGATTATTTCATTTTATCATTGAAGAAATGTATACAGTCAATGATATGTAGAGTAGACATTACTAGGTTTATTTCTTAAATACTGAAGGCTCTATATCGCAGAAGTAGTAATCTTAGGTGTAAAATTGATAAACATTTTCAAGCATTTTTCCTGACTTGTCACTTATGTCTCACCCACACTCTAAAACTACATCTAGGCTCCCATGATATTGTTTTAGATGTAAAATAAATATAGTCAGGTCCAGAAGTGTCTGCACAGTGACAATTTTCTTGTAAAATTTGTAAAATTTAAAATGAAGCAGAATGTGTGTGAAGTGTACATTTTCAGCTTTTAATTCAAGGGATTTAACCATACCATTGCATTCATTATTGAGGAAAAACAGCAATTTTTAAATGTAGTGATGCAAGTAAAGAAGGCCATCATTTGGCTGAAACAACACTGACATCTTACAGAAAATTTAGGAGTGTAAAAAAATCAACATTTAAATCCATTCTTACAAAGAACAAACATAGTGCCAGCTCACCAACACCAAGAAGCCTGGAAGAACATGCACAACACCTAAAGAAGATGAATTATTTTCTTGGTGAAGAAACACCCTTTCATAACATATAACCAAAGCTAGGAAGGCATGCCATTGCTTAAGTCTATGATCAAGAGACACCGTCACTAATCTACACATAGAGGGATTATGCCATGGTGTAAACCAGTGGTAATATTGAAGAACTGAAAGGTCAGATTAGACTTCGACCGAAAACATCTGAAAAAGGCTGCCCAATTCTGGAACAAGATGCTTTGGACAGAAGAAAACAATATTAACTTGCACCAGAATGATGGATAAAAAAGTGAGGAGGAGAGTGACAACTCATGATCCTAAGAAATCTCATCTGTCAGAAATGGTGGGAGCAGCATTGCCATTAATGGCTGCCAATAGGGCTGGGTCACTCGTGTTGTGTGATCCTTATGTGTATGAGCTATATTATTTCAATAGATTCAGCCAAATGCTGCAAAATTAATGGTATGGTACTTCACAGTGCTGATTGATACTGACCCAAAACACACTACAAAAGGAACCCAAGAGCTTCTTAGAGAAAAGAATTGCAACATTCTTCTGTCAACTGATTTAAGTTATCCTCCCCTCACCTGTGTTGTCTTCCTCTGTCCTGTCTTTATTTAGCTGTGAACTGTTCTCTTTGGAGGACACGCTCTCCTGGAAACACATGAAGACAAAATAATGCACACAAAAAACTGGCTTTAGACCCAACACAAAACACTGCCCTATCTTTTAAAATATCTAAGTAGATTAAATGACTGGCTCACATTTTTCAGTAATACTGACATAGCCACACTATACACTGCCTTTATGATGTTTGTAGTCACAATAATCATACATGAACATGTCCATCCACTTGGGCTGTACATAAATCCTTGATGCAAATGTATCAGCTTGTCAAAACCACCATCTTGTGTTAAATAAATTCTCAAGTTTAGACTAATATGAGGCTTCAGCAGCTTAAATGACATGATTGTGATATCTTCTGAAACTGGTTTTAATTTTTCCTATGAAATCACCTTTTTACTTGTATGACTTGCCCTATTTACCCACACCCATTTGCTTTTCTAGACTATTTGCTAGGCTCTTTGCACTTTTATCCTGTGTGCCTTACGTATATGTTGATTGCTGTGCTGCTTGTCCTTTTTCAACTGCTGTAACTCCCTTTATGGATTATGAGGTGGGACTATATTATCTGGCTACCTTGGGCTTTTCTTGTAAGCAAAGCAGAGTTTTCTGCAATGTTCTACTCTGATGATTCTATTTTAGCCAAACAAATTTCTCTCTATCCTTTTGTGCTCTAAAACCATGTTTCTAAAGAAGCAATTGTCTGGGGTTTTAAGAAACTTTAAGTTATATTAAGCCCTAAGGTTTTAAATTGCTTCAACACTATATGCTTCAGTTGTAACACTATTCACTACCATTACAACGATTTAAAATCAACCATATCCTTAGTAGTTCTTTTGTCGGCTTATCCACACTGTGAAAATCAAGCCATTTAGACATGTGTTTACTTTAATGAGTAATTTATCAGGTGAATGTTTTTGGTTTTAAAATGTGTGTTATATCATTTTACCTCTAGGGCATCAGAATCAATACCGAACTGTTTTCCATGAAGCATAGCTTGGAAGTCCTCCAGACTGCAGTCAATACTATCCAGATAGTCCATCAGCTCCAACCTGATCTCTCACACACACAGACACACAGACAAACACAAAGGGACACGGACGTGGACACGGACACACACACGGACGGACAAAAGCGCGTATGTGCTCCATCAGTTACAATTATGCTTCTTGTCACTACTCTAAAATTATTTTAGCATTTTAAAAACTGGATTTTCAGATACTGGTTGCAATGGTTGTTTCTTTTTGCTCCAGAACAACTGCCCGAGCAGTAATACTATTATGGTTCTTGGCTGAAAAGGCTCAAATGTATTTACATCAGCCACAGTAAAACCACCCACTAAGAGTTAAGTTAAAAAAAAAATTTAAATTAAAAAAAGGGATAATTTTGGCTTCTTTTTTTAAATATCCCTCTCATGTTAGCATGACCAACAATTATAACGGCATCAATGCCATATAGAAAATACAAAATCTTATTTATATGACTGATTAAGAGAGGTTTTGTAAATGGGGTTGGCTCTAACAAAAAGGGAACAGTTGCCGCAGTGTTAAACACTGTTGAGAAGCAACCAACAGCTAATGGAGGAAAAGACCATGAGTCTATGTTAAGACAATGGTTTATGTTAATTTTTTCAACTCTATTCAACAATGGAGCCAGAAAATATGGCTGAGTAAAATTGATAATGTAAGCCTCAGAAATGTTAAAACACTAGTTTAGACTCAACAGACTTGGAAATTTGTATTTCCACTGACTTTCAACAGTCGAAATCAAAATCCTCTTAAAATGTGTATGGAAAGTGGCAACTGGGGAAAAAACAAAACAAAACAAAACAAGACAAAAAAAATATTAAGACACTTACTTGCCCAACAGGTTGATGTTCTGTGATATTGCTCCATTCTCATTTAGTATGGAGTCCATCATCTTAACAGGGTCCTCCAGGTTCAGTCCTGAGGATTTATTAAGCTGCAGGGCAGTGCTGGTAGGCCCACTGCTGTCTAAAGTGTTGCTTCTCTGGCTGTGATTTGCTGGGGCTGCTGACACACCTGGCTCTGCATGTTTGATGTCAGCTGTGCAGGTGTTCCTCACCTTTAGGTTAGCTGGCAGCACTGCACAGCAGTCCAGCTCTACTTCCACAATTTCACTGATGGAGGACATATTGAGTAGCATATCAATAAAGCTACAAATTAATAAGAAGCTACCAGCTGATAACAACATATTTATCATTTTGTTGTGAGGAAGATTCAATCCCTCTGCTTTTGCATTTTGCATGAGGAATTTCAATCCATAGCACAGAAACAGCATTGGTGAAAATAAATAGTGACCATCTCTAAGCATCATATAAAGGACTTGTCTCTGAACTTTCTCTTCCTCTCTCTTTTTATCTGCTTTGCATTTATGTTTCATTAATGCTTGTTACCATGAACGGTGTTTCTGCCTAGATGGCTGATTATGGCTGCACCTGTGGTCCTGATTGTTGTCATTGTTATTAATTAAGTCAAAGTGTTATCTTCATTATTTCATGTATTGGGGGAGCAGCGAGGAATGCACCCTCACTGTAACAAGTTACAGCTTTAACATTATAGTTTTTTTAAAATCTTTTGCTGTTACTATATATCTTAGTTCATGTCAAGTCTGTGTTTTAAATGTCATCAATCATTTCATAGAATTAAGAATGTTTATTACACTTGAAACAAAGAACTTTTTAAACACATGTTTTGTTCTTATTCCTCATCTTTTCTATAGAAAGCTTAATCAAAGACTTGTGGTGTCTTCTTATTTTTTATTTTATTCCTTTATCTGTTTTACTGCACAGAATGAAAGTCACTGTTGCATAGAGGGAGTGATCCTTCAATTGCTGAGGTGTTAAAGTCTTCTCTAACTTGATGTGTCTGCATGGATCAAAAGCACAAAGGAAAGTAATTAAAGATACACTAGTCTGTGAATGACTCTCTGTAAGCATACAAACGCTTTCAAGAGAGATAAAAAGGCAAGGTTTTAGATGAGGCTCTGTATGCGTGGTGCACAAATTCATTTGGTTAGCAAAAGAAATTTGCTTTGTTTTCTATCATGTTTATAATTACAGAAATTTGTCGATCATTTGATTCCTTGTGATGCAGACTTTTAAACACCAAATCATAAAGCTGTTTAAGGATTTCATTTAATTATTTTCAGTTTTAGACTAAATACACAATGGACATTAAGGACAGTCAGATCCCTGGAAAGATTTCTGTGTGTTACTCTCACTATTACAACTGCCATTTCCCACATGACATAAGAACAATAAAAAACACTCTTATGCTGAGCAACAACTCAACTCAAATCCAGAACCCCTCAGGGTTGTTTGCTTAACTACTTCCTGTTCACTTTGTATACCAATGGAAGAAAATCAGCAATCCTGCAGAGTGGTGCATGAAAAACAACCTTCCATATTCAATTAAAAGCCAGGATGCAAATAATTGCCGAGGGCGTGGTCAGCATGAAGATGAACAGAGTGAAACCTCCCAGCGACAGTTATATAATAAACACATCAGTTAAGCATAAAATGACATTTCTAAAGCTTTAATCAAAATTCAATATCATAATCGATCTTTTATTTTCAAATTTTGGTGCCCTAGATTATTTAACTCTTTTTTTTAAATTATTTTAAGTTCTGGTGTTATATGTTTCAATCACACTATGTATTCTCCCAGCATTATTACATAAAAGTTCTGAGGGTGGCAGTTTCCCTTTGTTTTAGTTGTGGTTACAATTACGAGGTCCTGGTCTCTGAACATGATTCAGTGTTTCTCTACACTTACACCTCTACAGTATCAAATTTTCCCAGTCAATAAATGCTAAAAATGACAGTTGTTTTGCTCCACAAACATGTTTTGAGGGATCAACAGTGGTAAGTTAGCTAAGCTGACTGATTTGTGACTAGGCTACTTTAAAACAAAAGTAAACTCACAGCTAAATATTTTTAATTTGAAGCTGCAGTTTTAGGAATTGTTAAGTTTGCATTAGCAGTAATTTAGAGTTAGGGTTAGGGTTAGGGTAGGTGCATTTTTCTGGGTTGGGTTCATGGGTAAGCTTAAACTCATATTTTAACGTTATTGTTTTACATAGTTGTTCAATTGAGCATTAGTTAACATTAGTTTAGTCATTATTTGAAAGCTAAAAGCCAGAATGGGTCAGCACTGTTGCAAAAATAGCTCTGGACTGCACAATTTTCAGTGGGCTTAGAAATTAGGTGCCAGTAGCTGCGTGTATCTGGCCTACAAGGCCGTGACCTCTTGTCTACAGCTGGGGTTTGCAATCACTGCTTTACCACAATTGCTAATTCCACTGTCACAGCAGCTAAGCCTGCTGTCAGCAATTCTGTTACATTTTAAGGTGAGTGGACAAATAGTTTTTTAAATGTTTTTAAGAACCACTTGACTGATACTGACATGACTGCATAGCTAACATTACTATTGCATGGTATCAAAACCTGGGCTGTTTGATAGTTAACAGTGACCTTGTGTCACATTACTCTGGTGTCTAAATCCAAATGTGTGCACATTACTTTGCTACCTATCAGTCTTACGAAGAGGTAGAGTAGGTTGTCTACTAATCAAACATCAGGTCCTCCAGTCTTCATGTATCCCTGGGCAAGATATTGAACCCCAAATGGCTCCCGGTGGCTGTACCAGCAGTGCGTGAATGTGTGTATGACTTTTTGATGAGCAGTTTGCCACTTTGTCAAGTAGTCACCTGGCATTTGCGTGAATGTGTGCGTGAATGGGCAAATGAAAATGAAATGGTCTTGACTGCTTCTTTTTCAAGTGATGTGTTTTGACAGATGTGATTATTGGACCAAAGTAAATTGTTTATTGTAATCATCTACATTGAAAAAAAATAAGAATAGAGTTTTCTGGCAGGGTAGTTGAAAAATTTGAATACAGCTTCAAAATACTTCGATGATATATTTTTATTAATGTGTTTTGTTGTTGTTGTTGTTGTTTTAAGTAGGGATTTTAAATTGTTTTGAATTAGTTATGTATGTCTTTAAAGGCTCTTTTTGATCAGTCTTTGTTTTTTATTGAAACTTCTGTTTACCTGTTGCCCATCAAAGGTTCTGCTGGGAGCTGATCAACTAAGCTGTCTACTAGAGGTTGCCATTTTTCTGTTCAGGGCCATGTAACATCAAGACTGTCATTAACCTGCATAGGTTAACGTCAAACTTGACTTAACTCCCCACCATCATCCTTCAAGCCCCTCTGCTTTCCAGTAATTAATTACCTACTAACATCCTCTGAAGTTAACTTCATCCCCTGCTTGCACTCAAACAACACAACCAGCCTGAGGTCTTTGGATGATGAGGCTTTTAGTGTCTCTTTTTCTGTGTGTTTTTTTTGTCTTTGGATAATACTTGTAAATTAGTCTCAATCACTAACGGAGGCGATTACCACTACATCTACTATTTTAAAAATGATATACATTGGTCAGTGTTTCAGAATTGCAGACATTCTGGCTAGTACTTTAGGTACCTTATGTTGCTGCGAGCAATCTAATTGTAAAAATATTTTTGCCTCATATCAATGAACACAACTTTCATATTTTTAAAACTGAAACAGGATAAACAATTTTCTTAAGAGAAAGTAATATTTTATATCTGTGTGTATTTTCTGTGCTATTCATGTTTTGTTATTTTTATTACATGCTGATATTATTACTTTTTGCAGTTGCTGCTGCATCTAAACCATGACACCCTTAAAGAACAATTCTATATCCATGGCATTCACTTATGACTATAAAATTGGGATGTGTACATGATGTGAGCTAACCAAGATGGTGGCGCCCAGGGGACCATTGTCAAACTAACAGAAAACAAAAACTTGTCCTTCTTACTTGAAATTCAATGAAAATAACTACAAAATGGAAGTTCCAATGCCTCCAAAGAAAGCTCCTAGTAATCTCCAGGGGGAGGACGACATGGAAGAGAGCCACAAGTCTCTTAACTTCAATATAGGAGCTGAGCAGAGTGTGTGCTGACTCGATTGACCATTGAATACTTCTGAAGAAAATGGAGACATATGGTGTAAGAGGAGTTGCCCATACATGGCTCAGAAGTTACCTTGCTGACAGACAACAGTATGTCCTTATGAATAATGCTGATTCAGATACAACAGTTGCATACGAAGTGCCACAAGGCTCTGTGCTAGGCTCAAAACTGTTTATCAAGTACATTAATGACATATGTGATGCATTGATACTGTTAAAGTATGCTTTGTTTACTGATGAAACAAGCCTATACTGCCCCAGAAATGACTTAAAACAGCTCCTGACTGTAGTCCAAACCAATTAGTAGTCCTGAGGAAGTGGTTTGATATCAATATGCTTTCACTGTACCTGAGCAAACTATATTTATAATCTTTGGAAATTGAAAAATTAAAAACTTTCAACCCTAATACATTTTACACTTAACTTTCTGTTCTAAGGAATGGGGGAACACATAAAACAAACATTAACCGTATTTTCATGCTGCAAAAGAAAGCCATTTGAATTGTTAACTAATCAGACTCACAGGAACAAACAAATCTACTTTTTATTAAACTGTATTAAAACTAGAGACCTAGTTGACCTAAGGTAACACACAACAACTTACTTTGCAACTACAGTGGTGGAAAAAAGTTTTCGGACACCCTTAAAAAAGATTTTTTTCCACAAATATTTCATGATAATATTTGAGATTGTGTAAAATTTTGTGTTTCAAAAGGTGTGGCTGCATTAGACAGACACAAACAAATACAAATGATATTTTTTTTGTTTATTGTTTACAAGAAAAACTAACAAAACTGAATTCTTGACAATTTCAATATGTCAATTCTCAACATTGTCGGTATCACAGTCAACCAACAACAGAGAATGTGTTCAAAACTGAACAAAAAGTAAATAAACCATCACATCATCAAATTAATATTAGTAGTCCCTAGAGCTCTAATCCTGGCTGGCATGTTCCCCATGAGCCTTTCACACTGTTGAGGGGTAATCTTGTTCCATTCTTCTTGAATTACTGCTTTTAATTCTTCTAAATTCTTTGGTTTATGTTTTGAAAGAGACCTTTTGATAATCCACCACAGATTTTCAATGGGGCTCATGTCCGAGGATTGAGCTGGCCACTCTAAGACCTGGAAACTGTGCTCCCGCAGCCAAGTTCTACTGGCCCTGGATGTATGGCAAGGGGCATTATCTTGTTGAAACATCCAGTTTTGACCTAGACAGAACAGTGCATGTGCAGAAGGGAGCATGTGGGTTTCGAGAATGGCACAATTCTTGGCAGAGTTCAATGTGCCATCACAGACAGTGAGATGATCAACAGCAGCAGCACTCATGCATCCCCAAACCATGATACTGCCTCCACCATGCTTGACAGTAGGTACTGTACATGCTGGAGAT
>JAQMCX010000025.1:408829-418843 GCA_029814765.1 Acanthurus leucopareius
CACACACACACAAACACACACACACACACACACACACACACACACACACACACACACACATACACACATACAGTGAAAAGCTGAATCAATAGATAAGCTGCTGACAGTTAATCAGGCGTCTGCTTGGACAGATGCAGAGTTCATTTAAACCAAAACACTTTGATTCTCAATTTGAGCGTCTCACTTTGTCTCTGATTCACTGGACTGAACCACACATCTGCTGCCTCTTCATCATCATCCTGTGCTT
The DNA here is from genome assembly GCA_029814765.1 of Acanthurus leucopareius. Taxonomy (NCBI): domain Eukaryota; kingdom Metazoa; phylum Chordata; class Actinopteri; order Acanthuriformes; family Acanthuridae; genus Acanthurus; species Acanthurus leucopareius. The sequence goes on from JAQMCX010000025.1 coordinate 409,077, forward strand.
CCTCTTCCTCCTGCTGTTCTCTCACTCTATTGTTTTGTTATTTTTCCTATTTAGCCTTGTTTTTCTTGCTCTTTTCTTTTTATATCATGTTTTTGTTTATTGCCTTTGTTTTCTTTGTTGTCATCACCTGGATCGTCCTTTACTTTTAATGTGTTATTTTGCTCTCTTTATTTGCAATATACTTCCTGGTCTTTTCTCCTTCTTTGCTTGCCTGTTCACTTTATACATTTCCTCTTGATATAATCCATTTCCTTTGTTTCCATCTTGTTCTCCTGTGTGAATTATATTTTTAGAATCTATTTTTCCAGTTGTAGCTCTTACTATTAGTGTTAAGTATCAAAGCTGTATTTTTATTTATATACAATTTTATAAATATCAATGTTACTTTGAATAAGTCTCTTTCCAAAACTGGACAAGAAGGTAAAGTTGTGGGTGAGTCATAAGTTTAAAAACTATGAACCAAGTCCCTGAAGGTGTTCAGGCCGCTCTAACGGGAGTTTTCAAATCCCCCCCTTGTGACTAAGGGAATGAGGGACTAACAAAAATTCAAAATTGTTAAAACAACAAAAAACACATCAGTCAGATAACATGTACAGAAGTGAAGTGCATAGGTTCTTTTTCATACTGCGTAATGCAGTTGCAATGTTTACACTGAGTCAGAGTTATCGGTTTTAGCAGCCACATTTATTTATGATTTTTATATTTACACAGTTTTTGTCTCTGTCTCCGCAGTACCCAGTGCTCCTCCTCAGAACATCACCCTAGAGGTTGTGCTGTCCAGGGTGAGTCAAAATGTCTGTACTTGCATATCCTCCTTTCTGTCCTATTTTAACTATCCATGGCGTGTGGTACACTAAAACTAAAAGTCACCTCAACTTACTACTCAATTGTTAATGAAATTAACAGAAATGGTGTAACTTTATTCATTTAAAAACATTATATTTCAACGCATTTGAATCAAAATTCAAGACAGATTCTTAAGCTTTGTTCATTTGCACACTGAAACAGTATAAATCTTTTACCCCATGATCTGTTTAATATTTAGGCCTGATTTTCAATGTATTTTCACCCAGAAAGTGACTGATTGCTGTTTATTCTGACACAAATTTAAACTGTGACACTGCCATCAGTCAACAGTTGCTCTCCGGCGATCTGGCCTCATTTTACTGATTGATGTGATTTGCAAATGTGTGTGAGTGAGTTTGTGTGCGTGTGTTTGTGAGTGTGTGCATGTGTGGGTGTTGATACACAGTAAATACCCACAGATATCCCAAACTTGTGTACTTTTTCTGTTTGTTCCAAGCAGCCTTTTTAATGACTTAAATATTGTAACAGGCCATAAAACATGTTTTCATGGTCAAAAGCTAAAGTTGGCCAAAAAGACATATTTTTTATTATAAATAAAGCAAAGACCCAAACTTGACTCACTCAGGGGATAACATGGATCATGCAGTGGCCACCAAGTGTAGTGACCATTGATGAAATCTTGATCTCAATCACATCAGCTCTACTCTTACTCTTCAGTTGTTAAATTGCATAAACACACGGTACTCCAAAGATTAACGCACAGCAGGATTTTAACTACTGAACAATTGTTAATATAAAATGCTTTCAAGGACAAATTTTGTTTACATGTTACCAGGGATTTTGAAAATAACAATGAGGGTTGCATTCTAAAAATATGTTTCTATCATTGTTGTGTGTTGGCTGCAGTCAGGTTATGTGGGGTTACAGTCACATTTGAACAGCAGTGAGAGTCCTGATGCGGCCTTCTACATAAACCTAGAGCCTCCTATAATAATCCTGCTGACACTGAACAGTTTTATTTCAATGACCCAGAGGAAATGGGGTTTTGCCATTTACAAGTCAGCTACTTTACTGAAAATGGTTGCTCTGTCTCAGCACAGAATCTGTGTGGAGCAGCTCAAGTCTGTGTAAAAGCAGAAAAACAAGTTCTGTTTGATTACACTGTCGTGTCGGATGATTTAAATAATTACTGAGGGTATCAACAAAATTATGCTCTGACATCTTTATTTTAATATACATAGTCTTTTTCTCACCCTCAGCTGAGTCGTGTGGAACCAGTTTGCCACAGGACAGTTTGGCAGGATGAAAAAAGATGTCTACTCTGGACCTCAGACCTCTTGCTGGTCTGCACCAACTGACTGTAGCATCAAATATGTCCATATCCTATTGTATGGACCAATTTTTTATTTAAGATTAGCACTGATGATACAAATACTCCCACTGGTTCATTGAGGAAAATTTTAAATGTGAAGCAGCTGCATAAGGAAACACAGCTGAAGTATGGCTGGACATGATCTGTAAATAGTAACATACAATGAAGCTGATAACTGAAAGTATGAAGGTGAATGTTGCTGAACTTCAAACCACAGAGTTACAGAACTTCCCTCCAGTCTCCATCACAGTCACATAACCTGTGTTCATTGGTAAACAATATTGCTGTATATGAAAATGTGTTGGCCTCTCAAATACTCTTTGCAGATGTCTGAGTATGCTTCTACCTAGAATCCATTAAGACTGCTTTCAAGCTGGTCTGAGCAGATAGAGAGACAAATTATTTGTATTTGCACATTGTCTCTTGATTTTTTTTTCTTGCAGCCAAAGCATTTCCTCATACTGCCTTCAAGCAGCCAACTCTGCATAAAACTAAAGAGAAGAGACAACTTATTTTATCCAGTTATGTACAAATGAACTTGATGTTTCAGGTGGCAAAGAGTGCATTACACTGAAAATCCCTCCGCTAACTCTAACCTTCCAAACATGCAGGAAAACCTATGTCAGCCATAAATTTTGCAAGAGAAAACATGATAAGGGCCCTATAGAGAAGCAGTGTTTGGTTAAATGTTCTCAGCTAACATAGCTGTGCAATGTGACCGACTGTGGAAGAGAACTCGCTCCACTTGTGGATTTAAAAGACTTAGTTTAAGGTGATGAAAACCCACAATTCTTACTTACAAGTGAGTAAACACTAATGAAAACACACTTATGAGTGTAATATTCCATCTATGCCACGTGCCAATGATCCCCAAAATCCTACACATTGGACTTATAAGGTATGTAAAGTAGGAGAGACCCCTGCTATTTTTGTAAGAAACCAAACATGTTGCTGCTATTAATTCCAAATAAATCACTGGTCAGAGCCAGAAGAGGACTAAACTCTAGGTTGGTCCTGCCTACGTTAGTGAACCCATAACTAGTTGTATTTTTGTCCTTTTTGATAAGAATTGTTCATTGTTAATAGATGGAAAAATAACTCCATATCTCCTGCAATTAATCAACTAGTGGACTACTCTTTAAGAGTAGTTGATAAATCCTATAAATCAAGCACTGTAAATTACCTAAAAGAGACTCTAGAGCAGTGGTTGAGACCCTGGTTACATAAATGGTTCAGTTTAAGTGACCTGTTTAATCAGATTTTAGGTTTTAAGTCTCCCTGTTTATTTTCAGGTTTTTCATTCAACTCAGAAAGCAGCAGCAGAGAAAATGATGAATGTTTCCACTGTCGATGTGAACAGCCCATAATTTATGTCCATGAAGTGGAGGTTCAGACTGTCTGTGGAGAGTTGACCTCATTTAGTTTCTGTCTGCTTATTTCTCTGTATGTGATTGATATGCCTTTTCTGATTGGCTCTCAGGTCAGGGTTGATCGATCAGTGATGTCAAAAATGCTTGACAGTCTCGTACTAGCTTAAAAGGAGAAGCATTTTTTATGTATTTATTAAAGTGAAAGCTGAATACCAAACATATTCAAGCAGTAGATGACTTTAATGTGCTGCTAAACTGTTTTTCAGAAAGTCCTGCCAGCTCTACATTCTGACCCCTGAACTGCTTTTAGATCAAGACTGACTCTTAAAAGACAAAGCAAGACCTTTTATATTCACTATTTTAAATGATGCTGTGATTAGCAATCTACAAGAGAAAACACCAAATTTAATCAATCATCTGTTCAAATATTTATATATTTGTCACAGTCTTTTTGTAAGGATGGGGTCTAAATCATATCACCACCACATCATGCTTGTTTATAAAAAAAGTTCCTGAGTTACACTCTATACTCTCTGTACCCTGATGGCGCAGACAGTAATGGTTTTATTTGATCTCCAGAAGAGCCAAAAACAAATGTAGTGAAATATCATATAAAAATCAATGAACCCTATGCTGACTGACACAGTAAACAACTGTGTCAGTGGGCATTGGCCTTGTGGGACCTCTGTCAGAGGGGCGGGGCTCTGTTTTATAAAATCTGTCCAAATGAGACACTCAAAAGATCCAAAAGAAGATCGTAAAAAAATGAAAGAGATTCCAAACTGCTGCTTCAAATAATAATTATAATAATAATAATAATAATAATAATAATAATGTAGAGGAAATACCAAATTCAGCACATACAATAAATACAAAAAAACAAAACAAAACAAAAAAACTCCATGGGGTTGTAGACTCAGAGCTTATTGGGGACTGCTAGGTTGAAGATGGGGCTTAAGCAGTGGTGTTTACACAGCAACAGCAGAAGTATCAGCATGCCATTGTGGAATATGTACACTATTGATGTTTGGCATGCTGGTGTGCTGGTGCTCCTCTTGTCACTTCCCACAAAAAAAAAAAACCAAAAAAAAAAACCCTGCCATGTTCAACACAGCAGGATATTGGGAGTGATGATAATAATGTACATGCAGTATACGCTTTGGATGCATGTTGCACAGAAAATATCAAATATAAATAATATAAGACTTGAGTTGACAGCTTAAATCAGTTTGTAGGCCTCACTTACTTAAATCAACTGCTTGTGGTTATTAACTGTAAACTGCGTGGATGGTTAAAGGTATAGTTGGTGGAATTTTCCTTAAGAAAAAAAATATAGACCACTACAAAATTTAAAGGCCCCTGTATATGTGTGCTTGTGCCTGTGTCTGCAGACACAGCCCTCTGCCTACATGTGACATTTTGTTTAATTAGAATGTTTCTGGGCACAGAGTGGGTGCATTTCCCCCAGCTAATGACAGCACGCAGGTGAGGTTGGGAGTGGATAAACCATGGCGACTAGACACCATTCAGACCAGAGAAATTTATTTTACACATTTGTGCTTTCAGTCACAGACCTGTAAATTACTTTAAGCAGATATATAGCTGACCATCAGCTAACACAACTGTTGAAAGGCTCTTGAGTCACTGCTGGCAAAATTTCCACTCCAACTAACATTAAAAACCTTTTCACACAACCAGTAATCCCTTCAGTACACTGGCTATCTACATGAAAAAACACTCACTATCTGTAGAGCGCAGTGTTAAATTGCTGCTAACGCAAACTGAACATTTCCTCCAGCTGCAGCTTCACATTGAAAGCATTTAACTTGCAAAACCAAGTTTACCCTTATTTTGAAGTAGTTTAGTCACAGGTCGGTCAGTTAGTCTGGCTAGCATACTGCCATTGATCACCAAAAGCATGTTTATGGAGCAAAACAACAGTCATTTTCAGCATTTGTTGACACTGGATCGGTTTTAAATATAACTAACACAACGAATTCTCCGCCATCATCCCGTTGGTCAAATCTCCTGACTCTCATCATATTGTGTGAGTGAAATGTCACTGTGTCTCATAACTCTGTGCTGTGGCTAAGCTGCTGGCCTCGCAGCTGCTTAGAGAGGCCTGCAGCAGGATGTAACTGTATAGTCCGTTCGACAGCATTGATTTTTAAAAAAGCAAAATGGGGCCGTTGGGCGTGTAATGTAATCGATGTATGCCACTATGTAACACTGGGAACACTAACTACCACAATGAGTCTGTGATGCTGCAGGTGGTTACCATGAGCTGTCCTTAAAAGGAACAGTAAGTGGTAAAAGCAAGTGGATGGGTGGATATTCATAGCAGCTGCAATAGTGGTGAAGACTCTGTAGTAGTGTGCCTGATAAAGTAAATACATCTGGAAGTGTGTGTGTGTGTGTTTTCATGGAAAAATGTACAAAAACTACATGTGAACTCTGAACTGTGTTGAATTCAGTCAAGCAGCATGTGTGTGTGTGTGTGTGTGTGTGTGTGTGTCCATTCTCAGTCAGTTTCTCAGCAGCTTCTTGCTGAAGGAGAAAATGAGAATCTCTCTGCCTGCGTCAAGTTTCTGCTGTCAAACCAACTTTTCAGACAAATCTGAAATTCCTCAACTTTCCTCCAGTCAGTGGAGCGTTACTGTCAGTGTGCGTGTTGTTGAATGCTTGGTTGAGCCAGAGTTTACAGTGTGTCAGTCTGTGGACAGCCAGTGTCACTGGCTCTGTGGCTGTCAGGATCAGGACTGGATTCTGGGAACACTCGGCATACTACAAACATTTAGCACCAGCACTGGTCTAAGCTTGTTGAGGGCTTCCTGTGGGACTGATTAAAACTCCCATTGAGTCTCTGCAGGAGTCAGATGTGTTACTCTGGAGAACCTGGAGACTCATTTAAACATTAATTAAAAGAACCAGCAGTGAAACGTCCAGCTGAGCTCAGTGTGAAGTGTTCATTGACTTCGAGGTACATGGGATGATATTATACAAAGTCCTGTGTGAAAATTCTCGGCTAATGTTTGTCTATGAGAGGTTGTGCAAGTTATTGTTCATTCTGGTCTTTGCACATTTATTCAATCTCCTTTGAAATTAAAATATATTCACTCTCACGTACATTTATTTTTCTCTCAAGATCACTAATTTTCCTTTTTAATAGTAATAGCTATGTCTTTTCACTGTCAACAAGGAATTCTAACATAAAGTTTCAAAAATGACTAAAGAATTTTGAAAAATTATCTCAATGAGATAGAGGACTTGCAGAAGGACATAACTGTTCTCTGATCAGGTTCTCTCAAAACCTGAATGTGAGCACTAAATCTGAAGTGACAGTGCATTGTTTTTTTTTTTTTACATCAATCAAAACCTCAGCTGTCATTTAGTAACAACAGATTTAAAGATGGAACAGCACTTTGAGACACAAAGACTCTCTGTGGTGAAAATCAACTTTAATTCAATAAAAGATGTTTCTAAACATTCTTTAAGTTAATGCCCATAGCATATAATTTAAAAAAAGTCCTCTCGGGATTTTCACAATATAATAGAATTATAGATTTGACATTGTGATATAACAAAGCTGTAATTATAGATTTATTCTAAGAAATATTCTGATTATGAAGAGCTGAACCAGTGACATGCACACAGGCATACACACACAAACATAATAGCACACATCCAAGTAAATGTATCTGTAAGACTTATGAGTTTTTTTCCGCACATTAAATACTTGAAGGAAAAAAAAAATTAAAGTGTACATATACCATTGTTATTCACTTACGCACAAACTTATTATTCATTGATCAATTTGTTCAGTCATTCGTTACATTTCATTTAAAACTTGAAACACCAGCTGTTCAGCCCTGTAAGGAACGGGTGACCTGTTCAGCAGGTGCACCCTGCTGTTTGCCCAATGTCAGCTGAGATTGGCTCCGGCCCTTGTGACCCTGCAAAGGATAAGAAGTTACAGATAATGGATGGGTGGATGGAGCCAGATGTTCTTTCTGCCTCCACCTCCTTCTGCCGGACGCCTGTGATGATGTCACCGAAAGGCAGATAATTACTGTTAATCAACTCAGACTCCCTTGCTCTGATGTTTTGTGCTCCATTGTCGCGGCAACAGGATGATTACACTCTCAGACACAAAAACAAGCATAATCAGCAGTTTGTTTTCATTCATCAGCTCTGTTTTACTCTCAAACAGTCTCCTCAAACAGCACCCTCACTTCACCTGAAGCTCTGCCCACCTCATCAGTGGCACATCTACTAATTACACAGAGCAGTAGACAGCCAAGCTCTGATGGGATGAGGGAGGGTCCCATGACAGAAAATCACAAGTTTGATACCAAAACCCCACCCACCCACCCTCACCTACAGCACAGCTCAGCTAAAAGAATCTTCAATCTCTGTACATATGAACATATTATGATAAAACTGATTACAGTGCTTTTATTTAAAAAGTAGACCTATTAAAAAAATCTAATTTTTACAAAAACTGCCGTATTATTTACACACTTACCATGCTAAAATTAAAATTTATATGACTCTAAAAAGTGAGGGGGACATGTTCCCCCATCCACAGTGGGAATTACAACCTTTAGCAATCTATATACAGTATTTATGCAAGATCCATTGATAACCATTGCAGCCCTTACTCACATCAGCTTGTGTGTAGAGATTTTCTTTTGATATATCAAACAGAAAATCCTTTCGAAAAGAGGTGTGTTGTGCATAAAGCCAAAATGATTAGTTGTTAAATTGATCTGCCAATCAACAGAAAATTTAATCAGCTGTACAAATGTCAAAAAATTGATTAGTTTGAGAATCTCAAAAGTAAGGATTTAGTACTCTTCTCTGTTTATACAATTTTCTGAAGGAGGATTTGCTTTGGAACACTTAATGTTTCTCTCCAGGCATTGATCAAAGCCTCAAAACTAATCTGTGTTCTTTAAAAATGACGGATTGGAAGATTTGCTCCATTTAAAAATCCGTTTATGCTTTGTATTGGCTTGGACAAAACTCCATGCCTTTGTCTTCATCTAGTATCTTTATCTTTTGAGTTCTTGCCTGTGTCTGTGGCCACTGCAGCTTTCACATCAAACACACAAGTCTCTTTGCTAACAGACAAGCTGTTTAAGTGACATTTGCTGTTACTTTTTTTATTGACAACTCCATGTAATATAAAATGACTGTACTTTAAATGAATCAAGACTGCAATCTACACCTTATATATTAAAGAAACATTCTAAGGAAAAAGATATTTGTTCAGTTTGGTGGCCCCACAGTGTCCAACTACACTACCAATATGAAAATACCGTCAGTTGTATGTACATGTTTACTGAAAACATTTCATTTTTAACAAATTTATTATCTAAAAACAATATGTTGCTAACACCTGGATATAACATGCCCCATGACATCACGCTGCAAAGATGGGCTAACTTGACACTGTAGCAGAACAAATCTGAGCCGGGCCAGGGGCGGGGCAAATGAGCGGGCCCTTTAAACCCAAATAATAAAGCTCATGATAACATCATTTTAAAACATACACATGCCTGCAACAGCAGGGCTTACAAGCTTCGGCACCACGGAGAGCATCTGTCATTTTGAAGTCAATCAAGCGGACATGAAGTATAACAAACCAAGAGAGCAACAAAAACATTAGTTTCATCCCAACTTTAGTGGTAGAGGTGTAATAACTTTCCAAAAAACACCGATTGTCGTTATCAGTGGGAAATGGACCTTTGGGTCTGCATGGGCCCATCTTAAGGATATATCTTTTAATTTTGGCGTCCTGGATGTTTTCAGCAAAATTGGCCTGATCAGTCGGAAAACATTTCAGAGAAAGGTTTTCATCATCCGCGGTCTGCGTGTCACCTGTAGTGGGAAGAGACCTGCTGCTGCTTTCATTTCCAGTGTCCAGCGCAGGTGAGGAGGGGGGCTGCTGGTCAGGCACTGGGTCTGGCTCTACCCTGGAGCAGCTAGCAACTGCTGAGTCCCTGACATCACCGCTATACTGCCGAGAGAGAAAGAAGGGGATATAAGTTAGGCAGCTGGGCTACTACAATTTACAACCACCAACAGTTTACAACTAACTCACACATCGTGTATCGTAATTGTTAGAATTGCTACCTGTAATTACCGTATTTTCCGCACTATAAGGCGCACCTAAAAGCCTTTAATTTTCTCAAAAACCGACAGTGCGCCTTATA